>JAOVVB010207031.1:0-10783 GCA_028570985.1 Heterobranchus longifilis
TAACGTTAGCAGCACACGTATTCAGAGGACGTAACTTCAGAGAACATAAATTCATACACTGATATACAACCACGTCTGGCAATGCATTTCATAAATAAAATAGACATAATGCATACCTGTCTAGGAGGAAGAGGGCCATTTCAGCATCGGTTTTTAATCCTTTCAGATCCCGTAATTCTCTCCACCTCTCGAAAGAGCGACCAAAGTTGACTCGCGTTTTCCCCCGTGCTCGATCACTTTCCCTTTTAGTTTTTCGTTCAATTCTTCGTTTTTCCTTTTTGCTGGTCTTGCTCCAGTATCAGCCATAACCACAAGATATAACTTCTAGAATGTAATCTGGCTAACTCCGCTCTTCGCAAGGGAAAATGTAAACACAGCAGCGCAGGGTCTGGGTGCCGTAAAGCGCTGTGTCGTCTGCTCCCGACCCGCTAACACGTATATTGAATAACAAAATAGAAAAAAACAAAGAGGCTGTTTTATCACTCCAGGGCTTGTCTGCTTGTGTGGGCCACATAGAGACATAGGTAGGAAATTGAAAAAGTTTAAAAATAGTCATAAACTCCTCGTAGTACGTTTAAGTACAAATGGACCTTGATCTTTGCCTTATCTAATTGAAGGTATGGACTTTAAAAGATTGCTCCACTGATAAAGCATTGCACTCCTATAATACTATTGTCAGACTCACAAAAAGGATCAAAATCAATGTAGCAGAAACTGAGATATCGTCTTTTTTAAATTCCATATATTCTTCTGCCTCGTCAAAACCTGGCGCCTGCATTCCCCACAATGCAACTTGACCACTGACAGTTCTGTCGGAGGTATGAGTGTGTTCTGCTAGTAGCTAAAAACAGGACTATTGGACAGGTATTGAAGTCTGCTTGTGTCCAGGACGTCTGTATTATTGATGATACATGATGAATATTATAGAGAAACTGGAATGAGTTTCAGTTATTCTGCTGTCTGGCTGCCGAAGACAAATCGTTGTAGGCGGCCTGAAATGTTTCTACATGAATTGTAAGCTTCTCAGCATTAACACCTTTTTCTGGGAGTGTTTGATCTTCTGAGTTTACTTTTTGCCTTCAGCTACACATATTTGTACGGGAGAATTGCACAACAACTACAATCCTCGACTGATGACTAATAAGCAACACCACATGAGCAGCTGAGGGTTAAATGCCTTTTATCGAGGCTTCCTCAATAACACTGTTAAGGGAGACGAGAGCCATACAGATTCTCTTTGTTCATATTTTATTCACCTGCAACACTTGTGTTTGCAGCAGAAACATTAGCTGAGAAGCCAAGATGTTTCACAGGGCTGGAGTTTTTTTTATCAGGGACCGTCAGTGGTGATATTAAACTAGAGATGAGTGTCACACATTGGGCTTCATGTAGCAACATTCTCTTATATTTTCTGTTAAGAAAAAATATAAGAGAAGTCAACTCCAGATGCACAAAATGTTCTTACCCAGATGTGCTAAATGATAAATCCCACTTGACCTTAATTGTTTATTAGCATAAGTAACGCCCCATAAACACTATATAATGGCAGGTGTTGTGCCGTGTGCAAATACTCTGGCACATGCCCAAGAATTGGAGAGATGCCACCAAAAAAAGGCAGAGAAGAAGAAGAACTTCAGCAGTATGTGAAATCGACGTGCTGTTAAATAAACTTAAACAAAATGTGATTTCCCAGAGCATCAGTACTGGCGTTACAGGAAAATCCAAAACCCAGCTAAACATATAATAATCTAATGTAGCCTATGCATATAATCTAGAATATATAATAATCTAAACTTGATTATATGTCCATGCATTTTTTTCTGTTCCTCAGATTTAAGTGCTCTTGTTAAATTTATACCTAAGAAAACATGGATGAATCCCACAAATCAATGGGTACTAACAAGAACAAATCATGGATATGACCAAAACTAAGAGGACGTTTGTTTTGTTGCGGTGCTGCTCACTTGTATTGATCTCTTCGTTATATAATACAATTGTCTTGACAGTGACTTGAGATTACATCAAACCTTAAAGAGGTTCTCCACACGAGTCTGGTTGGTCATCTCCTCTATCTGTTTACAGCAGTGTGAATTATTGATGAATGGGCGTCTATATATAGGACTTGAATGTGATGAGGGCAGCAGCAGCAACTCAGTTTGTCCCGAGGGAAAGAAAAAGTGCTGCATTTGAATAATGTGGCCAAGATCTCACCGTGCAGGAGGTGTTTGTGCTCAGAGGGCAGAGGGCAGCTCCAGTGAGAGATACAGTGTGTGTCTGTGTCTGTTTATATTTCCACCCAAATTAGCATGTATATGCAAGGTTTTTTTAAACACAGGAACACCCATGACCCCTTTTCCATTGCCAGAAGATTAATATGCCTTTCTGTTTTCTTTTTCTGGTGTGTCACGTTCAACGTCACAAACGTGCCGGAAAACAGGTGTAAACTTTTCCTGCTACAACCTTTCCATACAGTGCACACAAAGGCAAACTCTGCTGTACATTCACTTGGTATCTTCGCTACTACACTTAAACTCTTCTCCGCTCCGAGCGCTCGCCGTCATTCACCGTCACTCTTTGCTTCACCACACACTCGACTCTCTTTCAAATTCTGTTTGAGCGCTGCTTGGAGGGAGACAGACCGCTGTGATGACGCGCTTCATAGCATCACGCTGGTAAAGAGGCGAAGACTAGCGTGTCCACCCGGGTGTTGTGTTTACATTACTGCCAATCGATAAATACCCGTGACTACTGCAGTCATTTGTCCCAGGAGTGAATGCCAATTGTAACCTTTCCCACTGAAGACAAAAGCCAGATGTTAGCAGGTGTTAGTGGGTTTTCTGGCCAGTGGGAAAGTGGTATATATGAAAATGTTATAGATAGTGAAAATCATTAACTGATCTCTGTCCAATTAACTTTTCAGCACAAACAGCACAAAAATCTACTGTGTGAATGTCAGAGGGCATAAGAGGCAATATATTTGTTTGCCTTGCTCTTCCTTGAATTGTCACCAAATTTGTATCAACTGTTTTGGAAAACGTCAGCAGCCTTTGTTGTTTTTTTTGTTTCTGTTTCTTTTATCTCACACTTGTATGATGGATGAACTGAGGCGAAGCGCACTGCAGGTTCACTTTTTCTTATTTTGAGGCTGTTTTTAATGCAAACTTAGTTTTAGTATTATCTCCCATGGTAGCAGACATTTTTTGTAGTTGTGTTCACTCCAGAGTTTTAAATGTGAATACTCAGTTTGTCTTGCTCCACCTGCTGAGATTCGATACTTCCCTGAAACTTCGTGACCTAGTTGAAGATCTTTACATCATATTCTTTATTTTGCCGTTACTTCACTTGCTGAGAAATTTGATATGAAGAACTGATATTGAAACTGTTTCTCCTGTATTTCCATATAGAGCTTGAGGAGACAAAATAGTACAAAAGGCAAGAAAAGTTCGATTGTGAGCTTCATGTAAAGGTTCTATGTGTAACTTTTTACATGTATTACGTGTTTAACGACTTGGTATTTTTAGTAAAAAAAACATAGGGATTGGCAATAAAATCTCTACTTCCTACATCCTGTTTAAAGGATCCACCCCCCACTCCAGAATGTGTCTTTGTGTCTTTTAAACCATGTTTCACAATTACATGGTATAAGTACGAATTACAGTGCATTAGTTTTCGTAGTAGTACTACGAACAGGGAATGAGACCAGCCTGCCTGTTGACAACTCAACAGACTCAGCAGAGTGGTCCACTGCTGTCTCATGTCAGACAGTGACATCATGTCAGTCTGGTTGGCAGGGTGATCGAGCTGCAGCCGAGGCGGTGACGGAGGTCTCCCTCTCTTGTTCTACTGGTTTTTGAACGCACAGGATGTCTTGGATAATGACTGTGTTTTAAATAATGCTGCTAAGGAGTGGGCTGGTGAAATGTTGGAGACAGGCTATGAGGTGTTGGTACCCAGAGGACTAACTACTTGCTTTATGCTTAATTGTAACATTTGTGATCAACAGATTTATGAATTTATAACATTAGGCTCTGCAGTTTTCCCTACAGTACAGTTGCATAGCTTAACTTTTGCTCTGAGCTTTATGACAAGTTGTCTAATTATTAATCATTTTATGGCTGCCATGTCAACAGCACAGACCTGCCCTCTGGCCTTCATGCACATTCAGAACAGATTACGTATATCTACCTTAGGATCACACACACTTCATATGCTCAGCTTGATATTGTCGTAATCTTGCAATAGTCCCTACCTGTGAGATTATTGAAGGAATTTGTGGTGTATTGAAATTGTGTCTTTTTTTGTATCTATTTTGCACTCAAGGGAATATCAATCAAACTGGTGTTGGTTTATTCATTTTAAGAATTACTTTTATCTGTTTTTGCAAATGAACTCCTCAAAAATTCCTTTTGTTTGGGCATTTTATTGTAGACAGGTATCTTTTCGACCTTAAACAGGTGTGAATGCATGTCGACTTCACATGTAAAAGCATTTTGAAAATTAGCCAGCTTTACTGTGATCATACAGTATCCGACTCTTCTCATTTTAGTAGAAGCTACAGCTATTTAGGAAGAAAAATAGTTTTTTGTTTGTTTGTTTCCCAGCATTTAATAAAATATTAGCCTTGCATAGCCAGACCTATCTCCACATCGCTGTGTCAGTGCTGGAGTAAGGTCTGGACCCAGTTCACTTTCACTACTGGATAGGGAAAAAAAAATTCCCTGGCCTGTTCGCATTTAGTTAAACCAATCACAGCCGTCCTGGGCGGCGCCAAGCCCCGGACACAGCGACGGTGCTTCTGCAAAACAGCATCGGGAGGAAACCCGTTTCAGTGGAACACCTACACGAAAATGTTGTCAACATTATTCTTTGTAGATTTTTACAATCATTCACCGAAAGAACAGAGCAGACCTTCAAAACTTGCCATTTTCAGCGTGCAGATTGATACCTCGGAGGCTGTTGCCGTTGTTTCTCGTAGCGAAGAGACTTTGAGAATGGGAACACGGACTTCCTGTCTCCACACAGGCTGTGCAGAGACAGGAAGTCACGCTTTATCCAGGCACTGTTCATCCAGTAAGCCACACTAATACAATATTCACGACTAATAACTGTCTCGACCATCACCAGTTCCACCAAAGGCTGATCATTAAACAACTCACACTATCCAGTGTTCATAAACAGCAGCCCATCTACTCCGCCCCCCCTTTTCTCTCTCTCTCTCTCTGTCTCCCTCCGGCCTGCTGCTCTGTCTGAGCCATTCAAGCAAAGCACCACAGGATTATCCCTCACTCATTGAGAAACACACACGCATACAGTCTTTTCCTGCACAGGCAGGAAGACCTCAGATCACAGATTAATGCTCCTCTTCTCCTGCTCTGCACGCTGATGCTCCGTCAGTCAGTCATTCAGAGAGGACGGCAGGCAGCACACAGCAAAAATAAGCGAACAGGAGGGGGAGAAGAGGAGGCGAGGAGGAGAGGGGCTGACTGCTGGAGGAGCCCACGTGTCTCTTTTCTCCTAGCTGTAGCCTTAGCCGCTGTTAATGGAGGACTGGGGGTAAGCTTTTGTTGCTGTGGCGGGGGCTGTGTTCTCCCTCTCTCCGGGCTTGTTGACGGTCTTTGTGTTGAGGTCTGACTCTCTTGACGTGTTGATGCTGTACCGGCTCACCGTGCTGCTGCGACTTGTGGTGCTTTTTGGTGCCTGTGTACTTGCTTTAGAGGGATGGGGATTCCCAATGATGCTCTTTTAGTTTCATTGCTTGTTTGTGAGGATGTGGATCTTTGACTGCACATTGTACAAATGAAAGAGGAGAAGAGTGAAGAATGAATCAATGCGATGGTGACTAAACCTTGGAGGGTGCTGCCAGTGTTTGGGTTTTTTGTGTGTGTGTGTGTGTGTGTGTGTGTGGGTAGGTATTGTTTGTCTGGCTACAATGAATAACTCACTATAGTGTACTCTAAATTAGAAATATAGTCAGATTGATGTCATTATTTCTGTCTTAGTTTCTACTTGTTGGCTTTGATTTTTAAAAAGTGGAAGAAGCTAGTCAGTGGCTGTTTTCCTACACTGTGATCTGCCTTTCTGCGAGCAAAGCAAAGAGCTCCCCTGAACAAAAGCCCCCTCTCGGCACGTAGCTAATGGATTAACCAAGCATGATAAACACCCACTCATGCCATGCTCCATGGTCCACACTGCATCCGGCCGAGACGTTTGTTTTGCCTGAAGCTATTAAGGTTCGGTCGATGTGGAAATTAACTGGATTTTGGATTTCGGAGTTCCCTTCACTTCCCTCTCTCATCTCTTGCCTTTATTGTCAAAAGTGTTGCTCCATCCATCGGTCCACGGTTGACCCAAATACCCATGCAGCTGAGCACCCCTCCCCCTGACCTCCTATCAAAACACATCACTGCCTTTTCTCTTTCTATTGTTTCATATTTGTCTCTTCTGCATCAAACCCTTCTTCATCAGCAGCATTGGCTTTGTGAGATTTTTTGTTAATTATGAGATAATCATCTAACCGTCAGAATAGAAATAAATATACATTGATCGTGCTGACCTGGAACAGTCTCTTGATGCTTCATATATTTGCACTTCACTATTTGCAACCAAATTTGGTCTTTTCGTGGTTTCATTACAGGCACAAAAGCGGTGTCTTCAAGAAATAGTTTGACATTCTCATGTCTATATGCTAAATATGAGCCAGCAGCCAGTTATCTTAGCATAAAGACTGGAAATGGGAAGGCTGGCTCTGTCCAACATTTGCCTACCAGCACCATCAAAGCTTGCTAATTAAAATGTTATATCTCGATTGTGTCATCCGTACAAAAACCAAAGTAAAAAAATTTGTTGTGTGTTTTCTTTTTTGCTTTTTGCCTCCTTTATTGATATCACAGCTGAAGATTAACAGGAAAGGGGTGAGAGAGGGGACAACATGCACCAAGGGGCCATGAAAGCCATGAAATAGTCACCCGTAAAACCATAACATTGTTTTTACACTTCAGTTTTTGTACAGATTAAACAAGCCAGATCTAGGTGCTGGTAGGGGGATTTTGTTACTTTTGACCAGAGCCAGGCTAGCTGTTTCCCCCGGTTTCCAGTCTTTGTGCTAAGCTAAGCTAACCAGCTGCTGGCTGTAGCTTCATATCAGACATGAGAGTGGTATCGATGTTCTCATCTAACTCTCGGCAAGAAAGCAAATAAGTGTATACCTCAGAATGTCAAACTATTCCTTTAATATGCTAATTTTGTTATTCATTGGGTTAGATGACTTATTCTCAGTGTGCTTTTTACATATTGCAACTGATGCATCATTACAACATCACAGAACAAATCCTTATCAAATTCTTTCCCAGTATCATCTGTTTATTGATATTTTGTATTCCAGCGGAGGCTCAGTGAATCTTGTCCGTAGCTGCAGGTGGCATTTCACTGAGCTGATAACAGTATTGTCAAATAGCAGTTCATTTGCATCCTCACTATGCATCTTATCTTGATCTGTTTCATTAGTTTAGTTTTTTTGTTTGTAGGTCCTGCCTCACCTGCATAGTGCATGCATTCATATCCTACTTCTTATTTTGTGTAATAGCATCTTTTTTATCTCAGTGTTGTATCGCTTCTGTGATTTATGCTTGTGCAAATATACAAAGTAAACAACATGTCTGGGCTTTTGTTATCATATCATAGTGGGGTAGTGCAGTTGAAAGTGGGGATCTCACGTGCAGGAGGGAAGCTCTGATATCCACTCTGACTATGGGTCATGCTAACCTTCACCACTTGTAGAGATCCAGGAAACACATAGTCCGGCATAGCAACATATTTTGGAGTGAGTCATCTGGTTTCTCCCAAAGTAGATCCCTGTGCAGATAGCTACAAAAACGAATCCAGGGGCGACTTCATGTTGTTTTCTTATTGTTTTCAGAGCGGCTGTGGCTCAGGGGGGTAGAGCAGGTCGTCCATTACCGTAAGGTTGGTGGATCGATACCCGGTTCCTCCAGTCCACATGTCGAAGTAAATGTGGTGTGAATGTTTATCGCTCTTGATGAGCAGGTGGCACTTTGCATGGTTGCCTCTGTCACCAGTGTATGGATGTGGTGTTAATGGGGGAATGCTGACTAGTAAAGCGCTTTAAGTGTCGCCAAGACTAGAAAAGTGCAATATAAGTACAGTGAATTTACCATTCTTTCAGTCAGACTGGTGGTTGTTTTGCTTCTCTTTGTGGTCATTTTGCATCTGTTTGTGGTTGCTCTGCTTCTTTGTGGTCATTTTGCTTCTCTTTGTGGTTTTTTTGCATCTCTTCGTGGTCATTTGTGTCTCTTTGTAGTCATTTTGCTTGTCTTTGTGGTTGTTTTGCTTCTCTTTGTGGTCATTTTGCATCTCTTTGTGGTTGTTGTTTTGCTTCTCTTTGTGGTCAGTTTGCTATTCTTCATGGTTGTTTTGTGTGTCTTTGTGATTGTTGTTTGTGTCTTTGTAGTCGTTTGATTGACTTTCCAACAAGAACCCCTTGGGCCCCTGTGCCCGGTAGGCCTGTTCAGCAGTCCATGGATGGGTGGATGGGTGGATGGATTAATAGATGGCTTGTTTTGATTTTCTCTCTTCCTCCTCTCATGTTGTGCCCTGATTTCAGCATGTGTCATCATTAGCAGTCATGTCACAGCTACTAATTTCTGCAGCAGCATAAGGTGATCCAGCACGGTCTTGGGATAATGTTAGTTGACTAGAATGATGGAAGATTACTCTGCAATTAGGCTACAATGTTCTGACAGATGCTGGGTGAGTCGACACTGCTGATAATTACCAGCCAGTCAATACAACTATTGATAAAGTCATCTCAGGCGAGTAAAGAGAGAAAGATCCGGAAGCACTCCGGTTATGAGGGTGAGGGTGGTTTTGTACGTAGCTGAGCCTACCTGATATCAGTATGTGGAAAGTATTGTGGAAAGTAAAATGCTCAGGTGGTGAACTTTTGATTTCCGTTGATGGTAATCACTCATCCCGTCTCCTTTAGTTTGGACTTTGTACAAAATATGTATTAGCGTATCCAGCTGTGTTATCTACAGTATGTGTTTGCAAAGTTGTGAAAGTTATTAGAGCTGAAGCAGTTTTTTGATTGACAGAACAGAAATTTAGTCAAACAAAAATATGTAATTCAATACAAATTTCTCCATTTTATATCATCGTTTATCGAATATCATTGTGTTTTAGACTGTTGGTCATGCAAAACAAGCAATTTGAAGATGTTACCGTGGGCTCTCAAATATTATGAGGGGCATTTCGTTTAATTAACAATTTAAAAAATGTTTTAGTTGCAGGTAGAGCTGAAACAGTTCATGAATTAGTCAGTTTGTCGTCTCGAAAGGAAATTAATCGTTACTATTTTGATAATCGATTAACCATTTAAGCAATTGTGAGAATTTTCTGCTTCCCTATATTTTATATCATTGTAAACTGAATATTTCGGGGCTTTGGAGCCATTTGAAGATGTCATTTTGGGCTTTAGGAAATTGCCATTTGAAATTGACATTTTTCCACAATTCATGGGTAGTAATCGGAAAACAGTCAGCAGATAATGAGAACAATCATTCATTTCAGCCTTAGACTATATTATGCCATTTATTTGTCAGCCATAGAGTCACATTATCTATTGTTCTTTATAAAAGTATTTTAATTTGTTAGGATTCTGCGTGGTTAATAATCTCTTGTGCAAACCTTGAATGTGCACTGCCTTTTTCTCTTTACATAAGCATTTTGCACTTAGAAATCCATGACAACATTTGTGGGTATTATAAGTGCATGAATAAAGTATCCAGATTAAGACTATGATGTTGTGAACTTGAGCTGCAGGAATAAGCATTTAATCTGTAAGTGATGGGCTGAAAAAAAAATCTTGTTTCTGTTGTTCAGTTTGAACATGCAAGATGATTATTTTAGTGAATATAGCCAGAGACACTGTATGTAGCAACACTGTTTGCAGCTAATAACCATATTTATGATTTCGGTTTGTGCGACTATTAGCACTTCTCTGTGTTTACCTCCTTTGTGCTCGTCTTCTCTTACAGTGCATGAGGAGCGTTACTCTGCTGCAGACCGCCACAGCCTGAAGCCATCCTGCCAAATCTGGAGACCATGTCTGGAGCTTACGACGAGTCCGCCAGCCAGGAGGAGACCACGGACAGTTTCTGGGAGGTGAGAGAGCGGGGAACAGTCTTTGACATATTAAACCTTACTGGGAAGTGACACTGCTTAGTGATGAACTCTCACTGAACCTGCTTCATCTGGGAGGCGAGAGGAAAGATCTGAAGCCTCGTCGGCACAGATTCACACATAAACGCTCAATTATACAAATAATTTAGCAATAGAGATTGATCACTGAGCACCTGATCTCTGTGCCAGCACAGATCTGTTCGGTGAAATTCACTTCATCACTCAGCATAATGTCAAACGGTTACATTTTAGTGCCATTATCTCTAATCGAGTTAACTGAGTCAGCTAAATCTTTTGTTATGTAACTGTTAGAATAAGTGCAACAATTAAAAACAAATGATTTACTACTTTGGTTCAGCCTGTAATGTGGTTGCCCTCTCAGTGTAACCATCAGGGACCAATAATAACTATTTTTTCATCTATGGATGACACCAGTAGGCGATATGAGGGGGGGTACCATCCCCTTTGTTAGCAAAATGAACAAAATGCATCCCCCCTTGTTAACCTGTTAACCCCTGCTAACCCTAACCCTACCCCCCCCACCCCCATCCTCTAGTAGCAGAGAGAGTGCAGGGCAGAGGGGCTG
>JAOVVB010207071.1:0-10782 GCA_028570985.1 Heterobranchus longifilis
TATGTAAAACAGTTTCTTTGTGTTTGAATTTTTATTTATGCATTTTCAGATACAAATTGCTATATTGTGATATATATATATATCGTTATCGGGGTAGAAAATTGCTTCTACCGTGATAGAAGATTTTGGTTATATCGCCCACCCCTACCTACTAGTATATCGTATTAGGTGATCCCTGGCGATTCCCATCCCTAAAAATCTGGTACACATAAGCGCACAGGTAACTTTACAGGTAAACAGGTAAATGTCTTCTTTATTAAAGGAACACTCAGAACAGAATGATTGCCATAATAATGTTTATAATGAACCATGTTGTTCAAAATACATTTGGCAATGAAACAAAATGTCTTTTAATTTCCTCCTGATAGTCGTGCTTAATCTCTTGATTCAGAGTGATGCAGCGGTCCTTTTTTTCTTTCTAGCTCAGGCATCAATAAATCTCGGACCGAGTGACGGTTCTATCCGGACCCTGATGCAGATACATGAAAATAATTAATATGGCAGTAAATTAGCGCTTTTTCCCTCGAGGTGGGTGTGGCTACACGAGTCACGCAACAGAGCCAATCACCACGATAGCTTACCAGATAGACAGAATGTGCGGAAGAAACAGAAACGAAACACAACACAGCACGGCTAACTCCAAGAAAAGGAGTAGACTATGAAAACCCAAAGTTCAAAAATGAATGGACAGATCAATATGTGTTTATCCTTTCTGAGGGAAGAAACATCCCACAAGAGCTGCAAGAGTTTTGGAGTTGCTCTGACCCAGACGTCTAGCCATCACAATTTGGCTCTTGCCAAAAAGCTCTAATCAATTCTCTTGCCCATTTTTTCTGCTTCCAACACATTGACTTCACTTGATGCCTAATATATCCTCCAAGTGCCATTGTAACAAGGTACTAATGGTGACAAGGTGACAAATTGTGATTGGTCTCCACAAAAAATAAATAAATAAAAAGGCAGGACCATGCATTGCATCGCTGTATTGGTGGAAAAGGGCGGGTAGGGACCAACTCAATATCAGGTGGGTGGTCATAATGTTATGGCTAATCAGTGTATGACTGAAAATACACTTTCGCCTTAAACTCATAAACTCAGACATCAGTGTGAATTTGGAAAAATAAATATACACTTGATCAACAACGAACACCATCTTGTCCGTGCAGACTTTGTCCAGTTTGAAAGTGAGCTCATGAAAGGTCAGGAGAATCATGCTGGAACTGTTCAGATCGAAGAAAAAGACAAAGCCGGTCTTCTGATGGTCTGACTGATCCACATCAGCCTAAATAATTTTATATTTGATTCAGATAAAAAAGAAAGAAAAAAAAATCAAAGCAAGTTCTCTTTTTTGCCTGGTGGACGTGTATTGATATTCTGCTGCTAGTTAACATGCAACAATGCAGCGAGTGCACTCAATCATCAAACTCTGATTGATTGGATCTGATAAATAAGCCTGCTTGGTCCGAGGTATTCGACATGGCCTGTTAATGAAGAAGAATGATCAGACAGAAAAATTGAAAAGTTTGGGGTCAGAGATGATACAGTGCCCATGGAGCAGAATAGGGATAAAGGTCTTGCAAAAGGGGCCAACGGAGGCAGCTTCATGATGCCAGGAATTGATCTCCGACCTTGTGTTAAGTAAGGCAGATCTTTAAGCAGCCCTGAGACACCGCTGCTCTTAGATAAAGCGAGATTGATAGCGAGAAAGAAAAAGAAAGAGAGACTAGGTTTCATACTGTACATACCTCCAGTTTGGCACATGCGCTTCATAGTCCCAGTATTCCCGGCTCTTCAGGGTGTTCACATCGGCGTAGACCCGAGCTGTGCTGCCAGCCACCGGGCCGGGCATGGTGGCCAAAAGGGGCGATTATCTCTTACAGCAGATTTCCACAAGGCTCCAGGGATCTCAGCTCAGGGTTTTCATAGCTTTTCCTGACTTCCTTGAGTGTGTATGTGTGGGTTATCTAATGCTTTACCTAAAAACAAACTGTAATCACAGATTCACACTTCCCCGGAGAGGGTTTAGTGGAGATGAGATCTCAGGCTGAGACACAGCTGCACAAAATGAAGGGATAAAAATACAAAAATATATATATATTTAAAAAAAACCCGCAGGGTGTAATGGCAGTGTTTGGCTGCAGATTAACAAAAGGCACCACAAAAAACACGCAGACGTTGTCTAAATCGAAAATAAAACACGAACAGATGGAGAAAAACGCCTGGGTTTACTTTCTGGTTTGTTTAATTGTATTAAGCGTTACTCACACCACAGAAGAAGAAAACCACCCGCGTTTCTTTAGTACTGCACCAGCGAAGAAGAAACCGCTCGAGTTATTTTATTACTATTATTATTTTCAGGAACGCAAAGTTACAATTTCCAATTCCTTCGGCGGTTTATTTAGCTGAATTTTACATCCTCGTTTTATGTGTAATGTTTACTCCATTCGTTCCGCAGCTTGTTTACGTTATCTGGCTAACAAGCTAACAAGCTAACAGCGAAAGGACGACGACCAGAGTAACGAAGTTGGCTCGCGCAGAATAAGTCCCCTGATCCGGAATAACGGAACGGCTCCATCGGCTAACGGAAAAAAACAGGGGGTGCCATAGCAACTGACTGCGTTAGCTAGCACTTTAACATCGCTGCACGGGATAAAACCGCATTTCAAAAAAGCTTTTACGTATGTAATTGTAGTAAATTTCTGAACTCCGGCTCCGAACTGCGTCCTGTATGACGGTTTTGGAGGGATTTGCTGAAACTCACCCCCCAGCCAGCCTGTACCACACAGCTACAGTGTGTATGCTAACACAGGCGAACGGATTGTAATACAGCGACCCGGAAAGAGATTTTAGTGTTAGCGTTCACTCCCCGGAAGTGGTCGAAAGAGGTTACCATGGAGACCAATTATTTTTGGTGAGCGTGCGATTTAGATAGATAGATAGATAGATAGATATTGTAATGTATTTTATATGCGCGTTGTATATTTAATATAAAAAATAATATATTGAGATACTGGATGAACTCATTAAAAATCATTTAAAAAAATAAAACTATTTTAAATTACATGTAATTAATCTAGAATATATAAGTTAGTCGTTATCAGTAGTCGCACCATAATCAATGCTTGTGGGATTTTTTTGTGCATATGTTTTTCATGTTGAAATATGTAAAGTACACATTTTTTGTGGCCTTCTGTACACTATGTTTATATTTAAATGTCCTTCTGTAGAAACACAATAGTTATTCATTCTGTGATGAGTGCATTGAAACAACAGAACATTTATTTTATAGAAGTAAATTTGTAAATGTGTTTTGGGAAGACATGCATTATAGGTCATTTACTTAATTTATTCACTTCACAGAACTAAAAAAAAAAAACAATGCTATGAAGATAAAAGTCAGGATTTATCAATAAATACATGTATTATTATTGGGAATGGTTTCCTCTGTAAAATTATTAAATCACAATAAAATTTCAAAAATTTTCACAAGAATCCGTCAGTCAGTTGTTTGTTAAAATCATTTATTTTACTTATTATAATCCCCCCCCCCCCACACACACACACACATTTTACCCTTTATAAACTCTTGTATTTTGTCTTATTGTACCATGCTATTGGTTTGTAAATATTATATATCTTGTTCTATATACCGTATTGCTCAATAATAATAATAATAATAATAATAATAATAATAATAATCCGCCTCTGGCATTATGGCGTGTCGCCTGGCCCTCGGGAAAAAAAATACGGCGACATCCGGGTTTGTTTTTCCACTAACAGTCCATAGCAACCGCACTGTTTACATTAGCAACGATGGCGGAGAGCAGAGACACGGTATTACAGCAAGTGGAGGAGTTAAGGTAAAACACAAATCAAAACGATCCGAAAATAATCCTGAAATTAAGGCTACACACGCTTAAATTCTTGAATCTGATCGGCCTTTTTTTCTTTTCTTTTGCTATAACAGCAGCTACAATATAATAAGAATGCATTAGTTTTTAATACACTGTCCTCTCATTAGCAAACACTAATTGTATGGCAGATTCTCCTCAAAATGTTCATATTTTTCATATTTTATTTATGTTTATATAAAGTATATATAAAATCACTTGACTATGGATCCTTATACGAGGATGAGTCGAAAACTCTCCGCACTCTGTTTACAGTATTTTAATACTTCTACTTGGTTTATCAGCGATTTACATTCAATGCTACAAATGAATGCAAAAAAAAAAATGAATGAGCAAAAATGAATGCTTTATTTGTGATTTGCACGAAAGAAGAGCAGTGTGCAGTGATTTGTGATTTTTTTTTATGGTCTAAGGATGTACCTGGTGCTGAAACAGCTCACAGAAGGGCACAAACAAAAGTGTTTGAATTTCTGTTTAAAATAATTGGACCGATACACTAAGGAAGGTGAAAGTTTCTTAAAGAGAATCATTACTGGTGACGAGACACGGCTTCATCACTACCAGCCTGAGAGTAAACGACAGAGTATGGAACAGAGACATCCTCAATCACCAACCGAGAAAAAGTTTGAAAGTCAACCATCAGCTGGAAAATTCATCAATGCTTACAGCTTTTTTTGGATTCTCAAGGGTCAGTATTGAAACATTATCAGGAAAAAGGTTCAACAATCAAAAGTGCTCATCACAGTGAGACGCTTATTAAAGAGCTGAAGCCTAAACTTCAGATTAAACGCAGAGGACTGATATCCAAGAACGTTGTGATCTTGCATAAAGATGCGTGTCTGCACATTTCTGCCCACACTGTCGAAACTCTGCAAAAAGTTTGTTTTGAGGTGTTTAAAGCAAACTCCCTATAGTCCTGATCTCGCTCTATCAGTCATTCACCTGGTTGGTCCCCTGAAAGAAGCCCTACAAGGATGAAGATTCACTTCTGATGATAAAGTGAAGTCAGTGGTGCATCTGTGGCTCGCAGCTCAGCCCAAAACATTTTTAATCAGAGAATACGAAAGCTTGTTGACTGATGGACAAAGTGTATTGAAAAGCAAGGAGATTATGTCGAAAAATGATGTATGAAAAGTGGCAATCACATTATTTTTATGCACATTGCATAAATATGCATAAATGAATCTTATACAAAACTCCCAGGTTTATGCACATTTCGAAACATTTCAAATTACTTTCATGTGTCTGAATCATTTAATTTGTTTAATTTGTTGTTTTTTTCCAAGAGATGTTTAATTTACATTTTATAAAAAAAGTCTCAGGAGGCAGCACTTTGTAAGAGTTAGGTTCTGAGTAACTGATCGGGTGGTCGGCGGTTTGAGTTCCAGCTCTTCTAGGTTGTTGCTATCGGTCCATTGAATTTGGTAAATGATAGATTGATCTTGTCCTTAAAGACAGTCCCAAAATTCTCACATTTTCTGCCACTTCTGTGTCTTATTCATGTCCAGACGCTCAAATGCAGCTCTTCAGACAGAGAACAAGGTGTTCGAGATCTTCCTCAGTCAGCTGGAGTCTCTCAAGCTGGCCTCAGAGCTCGATGCCCAGATAGAGAAGAAAGCGGTGAATATGTTACAATGGATCATAATGTTAACGATTGAATATAAAAATGCAGTTTATGTGGAGATACAAATGCTGAACGTAGTACATAGATTTTGTTGTTTCAAATAAATGCATAATTATTTTTCACGTAAATCATAAAAAACTAATAATAATAATAATAAGACAATTCTGTGCTTGTTGTCTCTCAGGACCCACCAAACCTCCTGACTCTAGAACAAAAGTATTACGTTGCAGTGTGTGTGCTGGAAGAGACAAGAAAAGAGCTGAAGCAGCTGAGGTTAAGTTTAGCAAGAAATACAGAGAATTACAAGGTAAGTATTTAATCAGTGAATTGTATTTGCTTGAACTGGTACAAATGGTGCAACTACAAACTTAGAACAGAAAGGTGTAGGGTACTATACTAATATATATACTGTATATATTGGAGATTGTGATGTATTAGGGTGAGTATCTACAGAATGAATAACCTTATTTCTGAAAAAGATATGTCAAGATCTCATATCTCAAGATATGATCCGTGATTGATTCAAGATTTTCTTGGTGTCGCAGTTCATGCCAGTAGAAATAAGAAATTTAAATGCACAAAAGAAAAATCTGAATGCACTTATTACTCTGAATTTGTATTATAAGGTCCTCCAGGGTCAAGGATCCGATCCCTGCCTCAATTCTATTTGCATGGAGTTAATATGGTAATATGTTCTCCCCGAGCTTGGCGGGTTTCCTCTGGGTACTCCGGTTTCCTCCCACAGTCCAAAGATTATTCTAACTGCCGTTTCCCGGAGTGAGTGTGTGCCTAGTGTCCTGATTCGATGGTATGGGCTCCAGGCTTCCCGTGACCCTGTACAGGACAAGTGGTATAGAGGATGAGTGAATGAGAGTGTGTGAGGGCTGAAATTGAATTCTGAAGCCAATGTGAATTAAGTGATTAGCAAAAGAGCTACCTGACACTAAATGTCATGTTTTACATTGTAGGAATAAATACTCGCGATTTGAAATTAAGTATTAAATCAGAGTTTTTCTGTCATGTTCAGAAATAACATCCAGGTGCTTGCTGCATTCCTAGGTAGGAATTTTTAGCCATTTCCAAATTGCTTGTCGTGTGTGACCAAGTGTGTAATAATTCAGACCAGGTTTATATTTTTCTTTGCCTTACACACTTCACTGAAATAAGTGCAACAGAAATCGAGCAATTATTTATTAATTATTGATCAACCTTCAAACACATTGTTATTTTATTTATTTGAGAAGCGGAACTCGGTCGTCCCCAAACTCAGAAATAATAACATCTGCCCTTATGCTTTCCCTTCCTCTCAGGCTTCTATAGAAGACTCTGACATGCGGCTAGCAGAAATTAAAAGGGAGAGGCTCGACTTTGAACATTTCATCGCTAAAACTCACCAAGTGCAAGCTCTGGCACTGAGAGCTCAGAAGGCCATCGGGTACATGGAGCGTAAAATAAAAGCGAAGGTAAGCTATCATCTATACAGCTTTATCCTGTGTACAGGGTCGCTGGGGGCCTGGACTCTATCGCAGGAGACTTAGGGTAAACCCTGGAAAGGGTGCCAGTCCATCGCAGGTCACTCACACACACACACTCATTCTCATACTATGGCTAATTTAGGAACGCCAGTTAGCCAAATCTGCAAGCCTTTGGACTGTGGAAGGAAACCTGAGCACCCGTAGGAAACCCACCAAGCACGAGGAGAACATGCAAACTCCATGCACACCAGACCCTGAGGTGGGAATCGAACCTGGACTCTGGAGGTGCGAGGCGACAGTGCTAACCTCTACACCACCATGCCAAAACCAAACTACGTAGTATTAGCACCATGAAGTGAATTTTTTTCATTTAAATGTTTTACTGCAAAGTGCCAAAAGATATGATTTAAAAATTGATTGGTTATGTAAAAACCTCAGCAGCAACCTCATTTCCCGCTCCCGTCTGTTCCGACCACTAAGCATTCAGCATCACCAGTACATTAATCACTGGCCTGATTATCTGTCATCATCTGCACCTGTTTCTCACGGCCTCATGTGTGTGGTTTAACAAACAAAAAACTGGACAGTCATTCATAGAGTGAACATAGGGTATTGTGATTCTTTCTCCAGAGTGCCTTGATTAGTGCCTGTTGCAGTTCCAATCCTGACCATCACATGTAATTATAGTGTATCTCTATGGACTTGGGAGAGGCTAGAAATCCAGTGGGACATTGGCTTATATCTATCAAATAGCAAAATCACAGGTCACCCAAATTAAGGCTGGATGCTGGTGTAGTGGTTACCTCTATGGTCTTGTGCCTCCAAGCTCGATTGTTCAAGTCACACCTCGGGTCTGTGTGCATGGAGCTGGCATATTCTTGGTGTGCTTGGTGGGTTTCCTCCGGGTACTCCGGTTTCCTCCCGCAGTCCCAAAGACAGGCAGGTTAGTCTATTTGGTGTTTTCATGTTCCATGTAGTGTGTGAGTGACTGTGCGAGTGTGTGTACATGTATGTGTGTGCGTGTGTGCATTGCGATGGATTGACACCCCGTCCAGGATGTTCCCCACCTTGTGTCTGGAGTTCCCTGGGATAGACTCCAGGTTTCCTGCAATCCTGTACAGAATAAGTTATATAAAAAAAAAAGAATGAGAAAGAAAGTAAATATTTGTTCAAAGAATGTTATATAGAATGTTGGGGATTTGCCACACCTGCATTGAAGACAACACACCACTGGATGGAGCTAATTAGGAGCTAATTGCTCCAACGATGCTGTATTTTGTGTTGATATACTGGATTTGCATACATTTCTAAATCACAGTTCAGCTGTCCCAAATAATATGTGTTTATTTTCCAGTGTTACAGTGTTAATTTTACAGTGAAGCTTTGACTCAAATCGTAATTCTATGCCATTCCATGTACTGTAGATGAGAGATGTATAATAATGACACAG
This sequence comes from Heterobranchus longifilis, assembly GCA_028570985.1. Taxonomy (NCBI): domain Eukaryota; kingdom Metazoa; phylum Chordata; class Actinopteri; order Siluriformes; family Clariidae; genus Heterobranchus; species Heterobranchus longifilis. The sequence goes on from JAOVVB010207071.1 coordinate 8,461, forward strand.
CCATACACGTAGAGAACATGCAAACTCCATGCACACAGAGACGGGAATTGAGCCTGGCCAGGAATCGAACCCAGACCCTGGAGGTGCAAGGCGACAGTACTAACCACTACCCCACCGTGCCGCCTTAAAATCTGGAAACTTTACCAGAAAATAAATAACCGGAAAAGTGTCAACCCTGACATCAGAAAGTCCTGCCACATACACTATATGGACAAATTAGGGGGCGCAACAACCAGCCATGGGATCCTGCCAACTACACCAATATGTCTTTGGCCAAACCTGTTAATTATTGAATTCAGGAGTTTCAATCAGGCACCTTATCCCCAGGAATGGAGCAATCTTAATGTTTCAACCTACCAAGACACCTTGAACAATGCTATGCTTCCAACTTTGTGTCAACAGTTTGGGCAAGGCCATTTTCTATTTTAACATGACTCTGCCCCAATGGCCAAAGCAAGGACTATAGTGATGCTGTTTGATGAGTTTGGTCTGGAAGACTTGAATGCCCCACACAGAGCCACAACCTCAACCCCATCAAGCACCTTGGGGATGAACTGGAACGGAGATTGCAAGTCAGGCCTTCTCGTCCAACATCAGTGTCTGACCGCATAAATGCTCTACAGAATGAATGGGCATGGATTCTCACAGATACACTTCAAAATCTTGTGGAGAGCCTTCCAAAAAGGAACAACTCCATATTGAAGTATATGTATTTGGATACCATGTGATTGCGTGTTTGGCCAAATACTTTTGTCTATATAGTGTACTTGAATCATCAATATTTCTGTTTTCTTTTACAGAAAGCTCTGACAGAGAGGATGCGTAGGAGAAACACCTTTTTGCGGACGCAAACCTGCAAGCAGAAGCGCATTGTGCATCAGAAGGAACAGATGCAGGAAAAGCTGCGAAGTATCGACTTGGAGCACCTGAAGCAAAAGAACATCCAATACAGAGAGTTGTTCCAAAAGTACCAAGAGTTACTGCGGTCTCATAGAGTGCTGGTTCGAAAGAGTCAGCATGGCCTGAACGTTTACAAGGTACAGATCTAGAACACAGACTTTAGACCCAAAGATCTTACGTTATACAGTGTAATATTTCCCTGAAGGATCCCTGCGGCAGTTTTATTATTTGATTTCAAAGGAGTGTTTGATTGAACCCTGGTCTTAAAGAAGCCTGTGTTCTACACGTTTAAGTGTTTTCCTTGTTTTTTTTGAAAACCTGATATCTATCAGCTGTATATTTGTCAGCAATTTCTTAATTTCCTTTACCAGCGTTCACCCTAATGATCCACAATATCCAGTGGTTATCACTTACCCTCATTAACCTCTATTAGTTTTTAATTAAGTTAGACAGTAAAAAGAAAGATCCCCATCCTGAAGACTCACTTAATGTTACTAAGTGCTGTTACTTGAGACCCCCTCCATAAACATTAAAAGTCCTTCAGAAGCACTGTGGATGAGTATATTATGAAGAGGAGTGCATTAATATTAACCTATTAACTTTTACAGCTGGCAATTCTGCCAGAGCTTCTCTTACATAATATTAATCAACATCTTCTGATCAACCAGTATAGACAATTCAATAGAGCTGTGATCCGAACGTTTAGAGATACTGACATATTGTATATGCAACATTATGAGCAAAAACAAGTTTAAAAGCACTGGTGGTCCAACAGGTCAGTTCATTAAAAAAAAAAAACGTAATCCCCATTTTCACTGGTGGAAGAGAGTTTTTATGTAATTCTTTGTCAAAGCATGAACTCATCAACTGTACATGAAAGATAATATTAAATCGTTTGTTTATCACACACTTTTTAAAAAATGGTTCCAGCCCCAAACCAGTGTCCTGTAATGTTCCTCATGAATTCCTGCTGTATTAAAATACCACACTGGAAACATGGAGAGAGCTGTATTGTGCTAAATCATGGTGTTCCTCGGTTGCAGGAGCGACTCAAGAGGGAAATGGATGAGTCGGAGTCGCTGAGCAGAAAAATCGCTTCCCATGAGGAAAAGCTGGTGAAGATCAGAGAGCAACAGCAGAAGATCGAGACGGTCAGGATGCTTTCAGCTCACCCATTCACCACTGAACCCATTCACTACTAACCCTTGACACATTAGTGCATAAGTAAAATCTTCACAATAATCTCAGTTTCACAAAATTAAATGAAAATACTTTCTGTACACCATATGCTTAAAAGTATGTGCACTCCTGATCAAATTCAAATTTCAAATTCAAATTATATTTTTCACATACACAGTCATACACAGTACGATATGCAGTGAAATGCTTTGACAACTGCTCGTGACCTTAAGATAAAAGACC
>JAOVVB010207109.1:0-24627 GCA_028570985.1 Heterobranchus longifilis
TATCCATAGTCAGTGTATTACCTACAGTAGATGGCGGTCTGCACGCCCCCAGTTTGGAGAAGCAGACAGGAGTCCTGTCATGGAAGCTAAGCAATGTACTGCTGTGGATGGGGACTGCAGAAAAATGTATTTTAGCTACCTAAAAAAATCTGTATCAGTTTAAGTGTACCCTATATTTAGAATATTTTCACTGCCGTCAGATAGCCCTTTCCTTTGGCACTTCATTTCTCAACTGTAGAACTTCTGTATTCCTACACCCGTTCAGTCTCCCTCTTCAAAAGTTCTTCTTCTGCATACTCTGGTTCATAAAGGTATCCATCTGTCTCCACAGTGAATGGCATTCTGTTGTCGCTGTCATAATCACTCATTTTATTTTCTTGTGTTTGTTTATTTCATAAACTGAGGAAAGTGTGATCCGAAAGGCTGATCTGCTGCGTAATACAGTGTGCGACACAGCTGCGCTTATGCGTAGGAATACGGAAGTTCTGCAGTTGAGAAAATGTAGTGCCAAAGGAAAGGGCTGTCTGATGGCAAGGTAAAGCAGTGAAAATATTCTAAATATAGCATATACTTCAACTGATTTTTTTTAGGTGGATAAAATCCATTTTGCTGCGTGGCCCCCTGCCCACAGCAGTACATTGCTTAGCTTCCGTGCCAAACTGGGGACGTGCCAACCCCCAGCTACTGCAGGTAATACACCGACTATGGATAAGTACCACATACAAACCCCACAGATCCTAAAACTATCCCTTTAAGGCCTTTGGAGGTGTATGCGTACCTGAGGCGTGTATGGCATGGTGTCCATATCGCTTGCAAGAGGGATTTGCATCTGAGGCATAGACGGCGTCCGTGGAGCATCGTCGTCGTCCATATCTTCCATATCATCATCCTCAATATCTGCCAGTTTAACCTCAAGCTCACTGATCTTCTTGTCCAAAAAGGGCGATGCTTCCTTCTGTGGCACCATCAATTTCCTACGTGAGATTACCGGCACAAGAGAAAACAAACATTCAGACCGGGCAAAGAAACGGCGTTGAATCAGAAGCAGTGCTCTGCTTGACTGACCAACCTGAAATAGTAGATCTCATCCTCCACCACTTTGGAAGAGTATGAGAAGCGTTTCAGACCCTTGAACTTTTTCATCTGCTTCTCTGTGTCAATGTAGCGGCTCTCGCACAGCAGGACGTCTTCTTCTGAAACCTCGGTAGGTCTGCACGACAGGTAGTCCTTAAAGGAGGCCACCATACATTTGCCTGGAGAGCAGACAGGAAGAATCAAACTTGTTGATGAATAACTTGAGTCAGAAATCACACTTGCAGCATGAGGGCACATAGCCTCATATATAAAAACTAATTTAGAGAAAAAAAAGGCAGGTGAAAGAAAGTTTGACATTTTGGGAAATATGCTTATTTGCTTTCTGGTGGAGAGTTAGTGTAACTAACTGTGACTAGCACAAAGCTAAGCTAAGCAGCGGCTGGCTGCAGCCTTATATTTAACGGACAGATATGCGAGTGATATCAATGTTCCTATCTGGCACACAGGTAGAAAATATACAATCAACGATCATGCACCGCATCACTGGATTAGCTTTTCTGTCAGTTAAACACAGTATGATGAATTGGAAATTACATAAACCAAATTGCTTTAGACTTCATGGCAACAGGCAGCCTCAGCCCTCTTTGATTTATGACCATGGATCTTTATAAGATCATACTTGGAAAATAGGCTATATGATTGAACGTTCTTGTTTGTCTGATTTGATCTGTGTCATCTTGTATTGTACATGGTATTGCAAAAACAATACATTAAAAAAAAAGGTCCTATGTTACTCGCTGCCAGATACATTTTTTCCGCACAGTGTTGAACTATTCCTTTAAGTGCATTACATGTAGGACGTACTGCCCCCCCCCCCTGTGATGCGAGTTATCAAAGCAGTACCTATGACACAGGTAATGGGCAAGGTCTCCTCCAGATGGCTCAGAAACACTTCTCTCTTGTAGAACATCTTTGTGGGTTCGTGTTCCGTCTCCTCTGGATGAATGAAGATGGGCCCAAAGAAGAAAACAGTTCCATTCTGTCCCCACAGCTTCTCCATCCTGCAGCCCAGTCAGGGGAGCCATGTTACCAACAGTTAATAACTCAATATGAACTGCCGGTATATAAACTGCACCAATGTCACATCAGACTGTTTCAATAAGATGCCTTCTTACAACACTAAGGAGGCAAAACATACTTTCACCCACCTGGCAATGCGGGGCTTTGACAGACCGTGTGACTGGATGTAAACGAAGTCTCCCACTTTAAACCACATGTTGTTGTAGCGCAACTGTTCGTAGTGCTGACAGCCCGGCTCGGCTCCACTCATCTCCATGGGGACATCCTCTCTCTCCTGAACACAGAGACACAAGAGGACTCAGGTGTTTGTTTATATTGTGACAAACAAACTTTCATACTTGGAACTAACTACTCCTCTGCTACCGTGCTCCTTGTCAAGACATGCCTGCTGCTACCACTCTGTGAGATAATGAATCCCCTGTAGTCGGGCCGGCTGACAGTGTTCTTGCTTGGAGACATTATACTGTAGATTTTATTTTATTTTTCATTTAGACCTGGACTCCAGCCTCATCCTTTACACTGACGTTAACTAGAGGGCTAGTGTCCCGATTCTGGAGGAAGTCTGGTATCACCTCATTATCTGTGCCTATAATTTGTCTTTGTTGTGTCCTTTTCTTTGCTTCTACAATGACGCAGTTTCCATAAAAGTAACATTTAAAAAGCACACACAGGATCATAAGTAGCTTAGAGGAACTATACGGCCTCATTTAGAGCAAATTCCTCTAATCTATCTTATCTTTAGGTTGTACTTTTTTTTTTTAAGTTAAAAACTATACAACAAATGACGTATTGTCATGTCCATAGATAATACATTGTCACCTCACCTTTTCCACAAAACTGCCACTGCCTGCATATGAAATTGTCAGTTTGTCCTGGTCAGGTTTGGCAAACATGGAAGCAACACGGACGACGGGCAACGGCACCTCCCGAGGGACCAATTTCACAGAGCTCACGGGCACGGCCCATATCTTGATCTTCTTGAACGACTTGTTCCTGGCAGCGTATCGGGATTCGCAGATGTACACGTCGTCGTCTTTATATCCCTCAGGTTGCATTTTGAAATAATCCTACAGATGCCAGGGGAAAAAAAAAGCCAGGATTAGGTGAACAGATCCTTGTGCCAAAACAAAAGCTTTTTTTTTTTCTATATGTGAATCAGTTTCTGTAGAGGGTCTTACCTTCACAAACAGGACCACACATTTGCCCAGAACTTTACTGATGGACACTTTGTTATAGTAGTCGCTCTTGAAGACCTCCTTTTCCAGAAACTTGCGTGTTGCCAGGTGGAAGGTTTCACTTGGCCTGTAGAACCAGCAGCCATAGAGCCACTTCCCACCTTCACACACAAAACATCAATAAATAATCAATTAAAAAAGTTGAAATTTGCAAAAGATCTCTGTATTTATTAAGGAGAAACACTACAGGTGGACAGGGTAAAATGTTATGTTTAAATATGCAAATGAGGCATTCTCTAATGCTAACTTTTGGTGAATTTAGGAGAAATCTACAGGCGCAAATAGACAAAGTGTAGTAAAATAAACACCTAAATGTTTTTTTTCCACTTGTCTGTAAGAATGCATGTTATGGAAGCAAAATAGCCCAAAATCTCAAAAATGACCAATGCATGAAAAAACAGTGTTTGTGCCCATAGTGTTTAAGTGAAATAAAGAAAAACATCTAAAAGGTAGTTTAAGGTTTTTTCTTCTAATAATTCTGCCTATTAATTTTGACTGGTGTGCGTCATAAAAAGGTACAATATATTTCCTGTTTATGACAGTATGTTTATGATACCGTTTGCATACTGATGTATATGAATTGTGGCCAAATGATAATGATTTTTTTTCTGCCAAAAAAATGTATGCGTGTTACCTGCTTCATCCTCCCACAGGCGTTCAATACAGACGATGTGTGGCTTCAGTTTGGGCTCTGACGGCTCCACGTAGACAAAGTCCCCCACGTGGTACGTTCTGTTTTCAAAGCTGCAGTCCTGACGGTACACGCGCTCCGTCTCAGACTCTGACTGCCATGAATCTCCCGGCAGGTCCTCGACTTTCTCGCCCTCTTTAGGTGAGAAATATATAATAATTTCAAATTAATACCACATCAACATTTTAACATGTTCCTCATACTGTTTATTATGTCAGAGGTTCACACACACACACACACACACACCTTTGTTTTCCTCCTCCTCCATCTTTAGCTTGTCCTCCTCAATCTCTTTGGGAATTTTCTCCCTCTTTTCCTGCTCCACATCGTTGTGCAGGTGTTTTGACGTGTAGTTGAGTGAAGACGACAGCAGAATCTCTCCATTCTTGCATAGCTCATCCCTGATTTTAATGAAAAACTGTTGTAGTTCCACTGAATCTTCAAATATCTCGGAGTCAGTCCTGCAAATACAAAAAAAGACATTAAGTAAACACTTTTGAACACAGCGTAGCTGTTTAATAGAGACTATTGCAATGTCTTAGCTGCAGGACCAGTCTGTTGGTCTGCACTCTGCAAGAATGAAATTAGTGTTAAATCCTGGTCAGTTTACTACAAATTAGATTATGCAGCATTATTGTGTAAAATATTTTAAATGCTAACACAACCCACCAACTGGACATCATCACAACACATCATAGCATCCAAATCATGTTTGTAAAAATAAAGGCAAAGTTGTTTTTGTTTTTTTTTTTTAATATGAAGGGCGTTTTATGTTATTAGTAAGCATATTACACTGTTATCACTTTGCAAAAATGTAGACAAGTGGGGCTGTCAGTAGACGCTGCATGCTCATCGTTACATTGTATTATTTTATTTACATTGACTAAAACTGACCAGCATAACTATAAAAGTCAATTTCAGTTTAAATGTGAAAGTCAGCAGGCAATTGTTAATGGATAAAGTAAAAAAGAAATACAAAAAAAATGTCTATGAGAATTGAAAAAAGCATATTTCCCCATTTGATGTTTACAGATACTTTTAATTTTTAATTTGTGGCAACAACACGAGAGAACGCTTGAAGGATCAACTTTTTTGAAACTGTTTCAAAATGAAGTCGATGTACCTGTGCAGCCTCCGTGCCTTCTCCAGCACTTCGAACATGTGTTCCTGGAAGACGTCCAGTCTCCTGTAGCGGCCGCGGTCCACGTTCACCCTGATGATGTCAAAGTTAAGCGGTGGTTTCTCGGGAGCGGCTGGATCCTCAGCGGGGATCTCAGCCAGCGAGTCGCTGTAGCATCGGCCCTCTTCGTCCTGGTGGCCCAGCACGGACACAAACAGGTTCCTGATCAGCTCTCGCACCAGGGGCCCCACGGTAGGAGCCCCGGAGTCCTCGCCTCCCTCCTGCTGCTTGCGTGTCTCCAGCAGCACCCGGTGCAACACGAGAGCGTCCCGGTAGATCAGAGACTCCGGCTCGTTGTAAATGCAGGCATTGTTGAACATGAGAGCAAAGTCCTCCACCAGGGACTCGACGTCTTGGTAACGGCCGGCCGCCATGTGGCTCCGCAGGCGCTCCATGTCGATGGGTCTCTTGATGGTAGCGTAGTAGTCGGGCAACTCGGCACGAGATGGCAGACGAAGGAAGATCTGGCTTAGACGCCGACCTCGGCGGTCAGTGAAGTTTCGCACGGCGTCGAAGAGCTCATTTAACCTCTGCTGGAGAGGGGTGAGGTATTTGGTCTTCTTTGGAGAAACACCAGTCTTTCCTAGATTAAAAACACATACACCTAAGATTAGACAGAATTGTAAACAGTGGTACAAACACTTTTCTCTACTTCTCTCTACTGTGTTTTGCGTCTTCTGTCTTCTTGTATTTTATCCACCCAAATTTTGTCTTGTTTTTGTTTGGCCTTACTGTTTAGCTCTGTTGTTGCATTGATATCCTGCTTTTGCTCTGCTTTGTCTGCCTCTAATTTAGTAATTAATAAATATATGCCTTGTAGGTTAGAAAATGCTATAGCGTTGTGGTACATTTCAGAAAAATGTCAGCAATGATGTCACGTGTATCCGCTTTTTAGTAAATGGGCTAAAACATGCAAAATGATATGATGATATGATCAAACTTACTTAGTTTGAGTTTGGGAGATCCCACATCTTCTTCTTCAGGCAGAGGTCCCAACTCCTTACGCTTGTCCTTCAGTATCTTCTCCAGAATATCAGCATCATTATACACCTACGTTAACCGTCCAAAAAATAGGTAGTATCAGAAAAATATAGCTCATGCCAGGATTGTTTTGAAAAAACACATATTTTACACTGTATGCACCGTCTACCTGAGATCCCTCCTCATTGTAATGCCGGGCGTTTCGGAACATCAGCTTCATGTCTTCCATCAGAGCGTCCTCTGTCGCGTAGCGTTCGTTGCGGACGTTGTGCTCAATGGTCTTCAGGTCCATCGGTTCAAGGATGACTTTATAGTAGTCCGGGTAGTCCTTCTTTGACGGTTTGACCATAAACAGATCACAAAGACGACGACTGGTGCCCACCTCCCTCGCCTCAGTCACTGCAGCGTATAGCGTTTTCATGCGGTTCTTTTTGACATTTTTCTTGTGGCTAAAAAAAAAAAAGAATCAAAGTAGAAAATTAATGAGCTTGGATGGCAGCACAGACAAAACAAGCATGTTGTTTTGTTAGCAAGCAAACCACAGATTCGTAATTTTTAAGAGAAATAGCAATGGATTTGAGAAAAAAACCTGCATACCTTTTCTTCTTGATGCTCCCTGCATCAGATGACAAAATGCTGTCTCCATCTTCATCGTCTCTCCTCAGAAGTTCCCTCTTTTTCGCCTGTACCGACAGACGGATCAACAGACAGGCGGATTGATACCTCAGTGGATAATTACATTCACTGGACTATTTCAAACATCTTCCAGCGTAACTTGATAAAAAAAAAAACAGCTGATGTCCTTCCTTACCTGCAAGATCTGCTGAAGCCTAAAGGCCCGTTTGTAAATGCTTGAGTTAGGCATGTTGTAGCGCTTTGCATTCTCGAACATCATAGTGAGGTCAGCCTCCATCTGCTCCACACTTTCATACTCGCCGTTCTTCATCTTGGCCCTTAAAAATCACAATCAAAATAAGTTTTATTGCCAAGTAGGTTTTTACATTTGATCAATTTGCCTTGGTGTTTGGTGCATACAATAAACATATTATAGACAAAGTAGTGCAACAGTCAAGAGCATAAATATAGAACAGAAGAATTGCAATAGAAATATGAAAAGGATACTATAAAAATAGTGTAATAAATATCTACAATATAACATATGTGCATGTGTACGGCAAACACTTTTTACAAGCGACATATTTTACAAGAGCATTAAACTAAAACCTCATGGCTTTTTAACTGCCTGCAATGCTTGTTAGAAAATAGTGTTTTCCATGAAAACACTAATCAGAGTTTTGTCAAGAGCTGGAGGAGGTCACCACCTGGCAATTCTCTATGCAGGAAAAACCCTGGTACAGTTTTGTGCAGGATGTGCAAAAATACACATATACTGTAATTAAAAATGTCTACAAATAAAACCCATCACCATCTTTTTAACAATCTGCCATTCGTCCTCTCAACTTGATATCTACCGAATGATCGTTCCTTACCGGATCTGCTGCAGAGCGATGGGCTGTTTGATCTGCTGATAGTAGTCTGGATATTCCCTGCGAGAGGGCAGCTGCTGGAAAGGTTCAGAGAACACCTGGCCCTGGTTGTTCCTGGCACCCCGCACAGCTTCATACAGCTGGAAGATCGGGTTGCTCATCTCCATACTAGAGCTCTGACTCTCTGCCTCTGACTCTCCCTCGTCGTAGCACACAGAGCCTGCAAACATTTGCATGGTGAACTGTTATTTTTCAGACACAAACACGAGGTAGATTTCTCTGCTGCCCAAAGCGCTGACGCTTACCAGAGAGCACAGGGTCATCCTCACTCTCCGAGCCATAGTGAAGAGCTACGCTGACGCCAGAAAGTCGATCCCCCTGGCCAGACCTGCGATTTCTGAATAGTAACAGTAAAGACGCAAAATGTGGATCTTGAAAAAAATCATTGAATATTTTGCCTGATTTCCATTTGAGACAGAAATAATACATTTAAAACTATGCAATAGCCTTTTAATACCTGATGCGGAGACTAGATTTAGTGGGTTCAGCGTGTTCAAGTTCAGTCTTTCGCTGGATGAAGACTTTCTTTATGGTGTTAGCATCCTGTACAATACAAAAGAGAACAATTGTTAATATTTGGGATGTTAGATCTTATAAAAAAAAAAGAAAGGAAAATCAAGAAAAAGAGTTTACCTTAAAAACCTGAGATCCTGGTTCATTGTACGTTTTGGCATTTTTGGCCATCAGGTCAACATCCTTGGCCATCGCATTGACACTTTTATAGTGTCCAATCTATGCAAATAATGTAAAATTAGTGCTGGCTGTAATAAAACACCATACAGTTCTGAAATCTGTGCTTTTTAAGATGAATGTTGCATGACAAAGCAATCAGTCACTACCTGTATTCTTTGAGCGATTGCTCTCAGATCTATTGGATCCTTTATAACGGCATAGTAGTCTGGGTAATGCTAGAAAAGACAGACAGGCCAGTAAATGTCAAGAACGTGTAACAATTTCAGGTGCGACATTTGAAATCCAAAGACTCTTCAAGGACTTACCACTTTGGAAGGCAACTTCTGGAACAGTTCACTGACCAGGCGCCCTGAGGGATCAGTGTGCGACACTATAGCCTCCAAGAGTTGCTCAAACACCTCCTTCAAATTGCCAGTTGGGGTCTAAAAGACAAATATGCATACATGAGTCATTTTGTCCTTGTCATTTGTTACAACAAGCACACTTCCACGAAAAGCATATTAATCTACTTCATAATTTAATGATGTTACACACTTAAGTTAATCGTGACAGTCTTATAAGCAGGCATGGCAACTCAACAGTACATCGAATGAGGAAATATATTTACCTCATCTTCAGTTGACATTCCTGGATTATCCATATCATCAGCATCTTCATCATCCTCATCTCCGTCCCCAGGCTGCACAAACTCACTCCGTGTTTGCAAATATACCTCCCACAGCTTACATGCAGCCTGATACTCCTCAGTGTCCCTCTGAGTTGTTGAAAAAATTAAAAGGAATATAGTTTTAATAGAATTTAATAGAATAATTGTCCTATTACAGTGACAGAAATATTGTACCGGTAGTTTTCTTTTCTTTTCTCCTTACCTTGTAGAATGATTTGGCATTGTTGAACATGAGCTGGAAATCTGCAGTAAGCTGATCCAGATCATTATAATCTTCTGACTTCAGTTTATACTGGATCTTTGTCATATCAATTGGCTGGGACACAGCTTCATAATAATCAGGCAGATTCCTGAAAAAGAACAAGAGCGATCAGGCGTCACTGTAATCTACTTATGTCTGAGACCCACCCACTAGTCAGAATGTCAAATCACAATATATGACATGTAGAGTGTGTGGCGGTTGTATCCACTTGAGCTGCCAAGATTAACCGATTAGTCACCAACTGTTTTGATAATGGATGAATCAGTTTGAGTAATTGTTAAAGGAAAGAAAAGTCAAAATTCAGATTCCAGCTTCTTAAATGTGAATATTTTCTAGGTTTTTTTTACTCCTCTATCACAGTAAACTGAATATCTTTGAGTTGTGGACAAAACAAGACAAAACTGAAAAACATTTCTGACCATTTTCTAACATTTCATAGACCAAACAACTAATTGATTAATCGAGAAAATAATCGACAGCTTAATAGTCAATGAAAACAATCGTTAGTTACAGTCCTAGTATGCAGGTTACTCACTCCTCTCACATTTTTTGTGCCAATTTTAAGCTTTACTCAGGCCTTTATTTATTATACTGTACCTTCTCTTTGGTACCCTTAGGAAAACTTCACAAAGTTGCCTCCCTTGCTCATCCTTGTGATCCCTGACAGCATTGAACAGCTCATGGCATACAGCAATCTGGAGGGAACATGTAATCAAATGTGTTTACTAGTGCACAAATATTAAATAAGGGAAGGTGTCACATTATTTTAAGATCGATTAGAAACATAACGTTACAAAGCCGGATGGAAATTACTTATACAACAAATCAAGTGCATTTACCGTATCTACAGGAGGAACATTGGAGATTCTTCTTCTTTTTCTGCCACTTCCAGGAGTAGAGGAGGCATCGTCGAGGTCTCCCCCTCCACTGACGCTGCTGGAGGGTGAAGTGGCTCTTCTCCTCTTGGAGCTGGCTGACATCGCTGGCTGGTTTAACAACAGGCTAGCCCGCTAGCTACAAACACAAAATATATAAATAGGTTAAAGTTACTGTGGATTTTGGAGCGATCAACGCGCGATTAATTGAAGTTAAAGTGAACATTGGTCGCTTATCTCGCGATTCACAACAAAACTGGAACAAGAGCAAACTCAACCGGTTAGCATTAGCCCCTCTTGGATGTATGAAACAAAGCAAACACACGAGCAGCTGTTAGCATGCTATCCTTGCTTCATTGCCGCTTTCCTAACAACACAGCCAAGCTAAATGTTCTAAATTTACCAGAAAACGCGTGCAAGCTGGGATAAATAAACAAACAAATTGACTTTCGAAAGCTAATCTTACCCAAAACTCAGCAAAAACTGCCGTAGTTCCCTGAGCAAAAAATGTAACGGCTAGCTGGCTAGCTAGTGTTGTTTAAAAACTTCAGCCCGGAAGTTGAGGTATTGTGTTTGTGTGTAGAGAAGGAAAGCGCCGCCTGAGACAGTGCTGCCCCCTGCAGCGTAGGAAGAGTAATGCACCCAATAGTATGTGCCAGCCACAGACAGTAGATGCCATATAAATGGATTGATAACCACTTATGATGCAACATAGAATATTTTAAATGCATGAAAATGCATTACACTGTACTTTATTTCCTCACCGAAATAAATGACATGTTGAGATATAGGCCAACTGTATATTTAAAAAAAAAGCTGTCTTAAAATCAAGAAGGCCTCGCGACCCCCTGTGAAGCTTTTGCGACCCCTAGTGGGGGCCGGGATCCATACTATGAGTCCTGTGTATAGGTGAGTATAGGCAGTGGCGATCCTAGACTCTCGAGGGGCCCCAAACAAAGAAGCCCATTGAAGGCCCCCCACGCCCCCGTGAAAATGCAATCCTGTCAAAAAATGCATTGGGTCAATTGTGCTTGATCAAACCACAGAATTAATTATTTAAAAAATAATTAATAGCCTACCATCATGCACACAAGCATATCTGAGTATTTGAACAACAAAGTAGCAAGAGGGGGCCCCACTTAGGCCTAGTTTTTTTAGGGTAGCAGCTGTGCACTGTGTAGTGCCTTTATGGAATGTTTAAGGGGGTTTATAGTTTGCAAAATGTGCCGATGTGAGTGGCCATCGGGGGGCCCCTTTTCCCAATTTTTTGGGAGGGCCCAAGCATTTGCCTGGTTTGCCTCTCCTGATGGTGCACCAGGTAGTCATAATGTATTATAAGTCCCATCAGTCAACCTCTAGTTTACTAGTCCATCTAGCATCCATAAGAAACTTGAACTTATAAATAATTATAAGTCACATCTATAATGTTTTATGACTGTTGATATAGAGCATCAGAAAGCATTATGTGTGTTTAGTCATGAAGCATTATGAATATATTATAATTCACTATGAATGCCCCTATAATGCACTATAGATGCATGTGTTCTTAATAGAAAGTGGTAGGGCTACTTCCTTTGAACTGATGGTTAAACCTTGCATGTGACTGTCACACTTGTTGGTATAAATGCTGTAGATATAGGCTGACACACCTCTGATGGGCCCTGTGACCTATAGCTATTAGGTCCTGTGAGTGTGTTGATGCTGTGAGAGAGAGAGAGAGAGAGAAGCAGGGCGTTGCCTCAACATTAGTGTGAAATCAGAGCTTTAATTCCCTGCAAGTGTATGGCTATTGGTTTAAAAAGCACTACTCCATCTTCATTCTGCGGCATATCTTCAGTAGGCCCAGCTCTATGAATCTAAAGACTTGCATTTTACACATGGCCTGTGCGTGCCTTGTCAGTGCTGTATGATACATTATTAACAGTGACACGTTATGCCTGTCTTGCAAAGCCTCTAAAATAGTCTGTATGACCTGCATACTCTGCTGGAGAGACTGCGCTGCGAGAAGCTTTCAGAAAACAAGCAGATGTACAAAAAAGCTGTTCACATAATAACAGACGGACTATCATAAGGTGAATCGCAGATCACGTTGTTACGAGAGCAGTGAGGGATTTTATGCTGCACTACGTCCACAGACGTCTGGTTTTCTTGACGTCAGGAGGAGAAGTCTGAGCGCTGCGCACAAGCTCAGCAACCACATCGCTCCCAGAGGGAAGGAGAACACATCACAGCCACACATCGCCATTTAGGTATGTGCCTTTTCTCCCAGTCATATATTCACCGAAATGCATCATTAATCGTGTTAGTTTTTCTTTCGGCAATACAACTTGTATAGCTTTTTTGTTGTTGTTGTCTGTGCGCCTCCATGTCGCATGTCTGCATCCTCCTGATTTAACCCAAAGATGCTGCTTTGCTTTTGACTGTCATACCCTTGAGCGCTGCAGCACGGCTCGCACACCCACACCGCCTTTTCTCTCTGTGGCTTATTGCATGATCACCACCAATCAGACTCATTTTCAATATTGCAGACGGCAAAACGTTTTAATTCCCATTCAACCTCCGGCTTGCCATTCACGCCCTGCAGCCTTTTAACGGAGCATGGTTACCACCAAATGTTCCTCAGTGGAATACAGTTTCCATTTCACCTGAGCTCTTCCTGTATTTATAGATTGTGTTTTCTTCAGAGCAACCTAATTGTTTAAAGCTTCAGATGTTAAATATAGCACAGGTCCCCCAGCTGGTATCTGCCTCTACTGACCATGCGTTTGTTTTTGCGACGGTGTGCATGCATGGTCCCTTCCTTTGCGACTGTCTCTGCTGCGATGTTTGCCCTACTTTCTGTTATTTGTTGCTATTTATTGTTGTCAGCACAGTAGACTGTAGTTGTTGTGGGTTGTAGCTTTGGTGTGTGTGTGTGTGTGTGTGTGGGCATTAGTCATATACTCATTTCAGTGTGCAAGTTTATTTTTGTCTTGAGCTATTTTGTATTCATGTTTTTGTTCTTAACATTCATATCATTTTATAAAATGCATGGCACCCTTAAAAAACTTTACTCTCTGATTTATCCTGTCTTATGTCTTACAAAAATAAGAGATTGCAGTACAAATCCAGACTTACAGCTTCAGTGTTTTTTTCTTTTCCTTTTTCTTTTTTTTCTTCTTTTTTTTACTTTGATTTGACATTTAGTAATCAGTCATCCTGCACATAAGAAAAAACTACTAACATGTCTTCTTGTCATCGAGTCCAATCAAACTTGCTGCAATAAGCACAGCACTTCATCAGGAAAATCAATGGTTTATTTAATGGCTGAAGGTTTTATGCAGCAATCAGTCAGCCAAACTGTAATGGATGTATAAAAACTGGCTGGGGCAGAATATATCTTTGCAGTCTAAATACTCCTAATGAAGTACATTATACAGTGCAAGCGTGCCCATTGATTGTGGGGTCATATTTCAAGTCTTATCTATTATTTCCCCACTGTGTGCTGGAATGATGTTTGTAATAGAGACAGCATCAGAAAGTGGCTAAAAACGCACCACAACATGATACAAAACCATGTTGCTCTTGAGGGAATGTTTTGTCTTATTTTTAGTAAAGTCACTGGTTCGATTTCCTTCTGATCTATCTATATATATTTTTTACACATATGGTGTGCATGCTCTCAGTCTATTCACTGTTTTTTTTGTTTTTCTAATTCTGTTCTTTTTGCCCCATAGCTGTAGTGTGGCGAATCCGATCAGCATTGTAGGATGCCTCTTGGAGAGGATGAAAATGGATGGAAAAAGAAGACATCAGACATCAAAGAACATTATGACTTCAAAGAAGTGCTGGGAACGTAAGTTACGCTGGTACTTTAGTGCTGTTGTCAGGGCAAAGCATGGCTGTCCAATGGCTCCCTGTGTCATTAGGAAAGGTGCAATGCTCTTGAATTTTTCTAATATCATTTTAGCTCCATTTTCCTCCATTGTGTTGGGGTGGCTCTCTCGGCAGTGAATGCCTCGAAGCCTTGGAAAATTAATCGAAAACTATCTGCATAAGATACCAAAATAAGTATGTTTATATGTGATTTGGATGAACTGACACTTAAATATGGGTTAGTCTAGAGAGCCCTATCTTAGAGTCTCCTTTGTCATATCTATTTAGTATCTGAGATTTTGACGTACATGGTTCACATTGTGTTTGAATCAAATCACCACAGAACAACCTGGGGTTGAGTTCCAGCACACCAGCACTGGTTGGTTTTCCAGAGGCAAATATAATGAAGCTGTCATGTCTTCTGTGTGCACTGTAATTGATGGATACTTGCAGGTAACAGAGTACAAACACAATTCACAGAGAGTCTAAGAAACTGAGGGGTCAAAGGGGGCCCACCATCCATTTTCCCCCCATCTGTCCAATCTGTCCATGCTGCCAGGGCTGCAGTATTTGAGTCTGGACTCTGGAGCCTTGACTGATATTTTGGACGTGCCTGTCACTTCTGCCTATTTTGACTCAGACTTGTCTTGTTCTTGGCTGCTGTCAGTTGCTGACTCAACTATTTCCCATTCACCCCAGTCAACTTGACTTTCTTCTGAGCTGTGCAAAAACATTTTAAATGGATTCAAGTTAAGTTTTATGGATTGACTGGTCAAAGCAAAGTAAACAGTAGAGTATGTAATAACAACTCTATAATCTGAATGTAGTTTTGGAAGCAGCTTGGTCTTTATTAGAGTCGTGACTGTTGTTGAGCACAAGTTTAAAATGACAGTGCTAGAGATAGAGCTGCAAATGTGTATGTGTTTAACATGCATGTGTTTTATTTGCATGTGCAAATAGTGTGCAGGCATGCGTGGTTGCACATGAGTGTTTGTTACTGAATGTCATTGTTAGTTTTTCTTCCTACCTTGGACAGCTTGGACATTATGTCAGTATTTATCAAATTTATCACACAACAATATGACTTCGACAGCGAATGGCAGATTCACACTGGGGACTTTGTTTTAGGCATTCAACACAAATTATTAGCAGCAATCACTGAGTGCACATGATATTTAGGCAGTCTGACCTTCATGTTAGCTCTGACTTGATTTTGTTTTTGTGAGGAGAGTGGGGAAAAGTCCTGAATGGATGCAATATGAGCCCATGTTTCATACAGCCATTTTTCATGAAACTAAATTCCAACTAAATTCAGTGGTTCTTTCTCATTGCCCATGAGTTATAAGTTCACAAATAACAATACAAATGAATGAAACCTGTATTTTAAATATATAATCCATTTATATCTGAATGTGTAAGAGTCAGCTGCACTGTCCTCTGCCCATGTGATGATTGACTGGAAGGATGTGAGAGACAGTTGTGTTAAGAAGTCAAGAGCACTCTAATGCTCAGGGCCAAAGGAAAGCTCACATAAACCTGTTTCTGCAGCTTAAAAAGTTGAACTCCTACATTTCCTGTTACTCATCTGGAATCCAAAATAGATTACATTTAAATTGTAATTTTAACCACGTTTCCACCAAACACAAATAACCCATATAACCTGTACCTAAACCCTAGATCTGCTTTGCGTTTCCACCGCAGACAGTACTCTTGAATGTAGGTTAAAATGTAGGCGGGGTTACCAATCAATAAGTGGGCTATAGGTACCTCAACAGAAGGGTGACGAAAAAACGTGACAGAATGGAGTGGTTCTGTTACCATCCACAACTTCTGATAATGGAAATGCAAAAAAAACAACCGTTCTAGTGTGAAACAAACTGAACTGAAGTGAACCAGACTGTCTGGTGGAAACATGGCGTTAGCACACCATCATTTTGTAATTAACCGCAAAATGAATCTTTACCAGCAGGGAAGAGGTTGCCTTGTAATGGCGAGGGCTGGACTCACACAGACCTGTGACTGCACTCTCCGGGGGGACAGGATTGGGCCCAGATGGTCAGGGGGCACCTCTCCAACCCCGTCCCCCCCCTCCCCCACCCTCCAAACTAAGTACAAGTGACCTAGCGCACGTCCACCTGTGATGACACGAATGTGCCATATGGAGTGTGGTTGTTTTGTTTTCTATCTTCTTGGAATCGCACCTGCTTCCCCAGAGAGGCTGCACAGAATCCGATTTTAATGACTGCGCAACTCTGGTTCACATCCAAAAAAGTGAAATAGCAGTGGGCAGATGATGAGGCTGTCTGGTTATGTCGAGTGCTGTAGGAGGACATCAAATAAGACTCCGCCAGTATCTGTCTCCAAGTGCTGTATGCAATGCACTTTGACTAGCAGCCTGTTTATTTGAGAATTCACGGCTGCTGCTAAACGCTGATAACTTCTGTTATGATCCTAAGACGCACAAGAACTTAAAACAGCGATTGTAATTTGAAGTATGATATTAAGGGTTATATAACAAGGATTGGAAGAGTGAATTGCCAGAATAGCATGTTCCCGTCTTTCAGAAGAAAGCTGTAGTAATATTCTTTCCCTCCTGTCACTATAGCTGGACCTGGCAGAGAGGGCAGAATTAATGTGTTGACGGAAAGCTCCTTATGCTCGGAGAGAAGATTACAGAGGAGCTTTATCCAGGAATTCAGTGCGTGAAGTTAATTGATTTATGTTGAAATATTATATTCAGATCCAGCTAATCCTCACAGTTCTACCTCTGTTTGGAGTCCACTTCAGGACAAGCTGTCCTCGAGGTAGGGTTAGCAGATTGAAACAATCCCCCCCACTCGGCAGTTATCATCTCTGTCACCCTTTGCTCGCACATGATTTTGCTTTTGTTTTGTTATTCTAACAAACGCTGTTCTCCTTTAACAATGTCATTTGCCTGGGATGAAATAAATGAGGCAGGTGAAGCATTAATGTCTACACGACACCCGATAGAACAAGGACAATGCAGTTATTTAAAAAGTTAAAAGAATGTTGGATTCGATATAATATTACGTGGTGATTTTAATACTATCACTGATGTTAAAAAGACAATTACTGCCACTCCTTTCCAAATTACACATGAAGGAAAATTAAAAATGGTTATCTTTCTGATCTGTACAGCGTTTTAAATCCACACAGCATCCATTTCAATGCGAAACTCAAAACTGGAATAGACATCTTCTCAGATTCAACCGCTTGAATATGACACAGGACTCAGTGATTATTTGGATCATTTACAGTAGTGGTTAAAGCCTCTGTCCTGGTAGGAATGACCAGAAAGGCTTCTGGAAACTTAATGTTAAATACCTGAATAAGGTTGACTTATTAAATGAATTAAAAAGTGAAATTAGTAAAATAAAAGTTGTAAGAGATTTACTTTAAAAAAAATCAGATGTTGGATTGTGGGAATTACTGAAATGCAGAGTGACTGATTTCTTCAGATTTAAATGTTGAGAATTACATCAAATGAAAAACATGGACAATATAAGAAGATATGTGAAGCATATAGCTCTGATGTAACTATAGTTGTGAGGCCTTTTTGTGGAGTTGTGATGTTTACTCAAAGTCAATATGGAGCCATACCACTGTTGGTTTTTGTCAAATGGAGGCTCACACACTTCATGAGATTCTAACTAACTCAGGTTTTCTTTACCCAGTGAGGTTTGTGTTAAAGACTGAGAGTAAAACAGCTCACTCATCTCTGTAGTTGTTATGGGTTGTTGTTGTTGTAATCAGTGTAATTAGTAGAAGTATTATCTTCTGTAACAACCCTGTCTTTCATGGACGTTGACATCATGGATGTCTTTTTCTTTTACAGTTTGATTAAATATCCCATCAAAATACTGGGAGATCGTAACGTGTGTTATAGAAATAGGATGTTGGGATGAGACTTAAAGGAGCACAGTGATATTGATGCACGGACATTAGTTCAGTTTACGAGTCCTGTGGACGGAGATGTACCCCCGCAAGCTGGCAGCTCGTCTGGCAGAGATGAAAAGCATGGGGCCAGTTAATAAAATAACATCAGACCACAACACGGCAGTAAAAACTGTTTAAACATCCACAGCAGAGTAATTCTTATGTGTATTGTTGATGCTCAATTGTCCTTTCAGAGCTCTCCATCATATCCATGAAACAAAACAGATGATATGATACCGTCAGAGCGGTTGTCGAATAAAACAATAGGTCGGCCTTTGTGAAGTTGTCTGCCAACTCAAAACAACTAAACCTGCAAAGAGCTGCAGAATTTGGTTTTGATTCTCAGTAGGTAACAGCACCCCTTTCATAATACATTATTTGATTCAATATTAAAATACATAATTGAATGTTGTACCCAGAAACTGGGCATCAAATTAACTTTACATAACAGTGGTGCCTTAAAAAAGAAACAAAGATACAGAGGGGTGAGAACCAAACTTTACAGGAGAAATACAATCTTAAATATTAAAACTTCATCAACAAATGGGTGACAATATATATAATAAACAATATTTTGACAATTATTTAAAATTATATTTTTCTGTCAGACATACAATCTGAAAAAATGGCATATCTGATCAAAAATACTTTAAAAAGCTTTACATTAATGAGTTAAAAATTAACAGTTATCCATTGTTGTAATATAAAATATCATATACAAATGTTATATTAGTTAATTGAATGGAATTAATTTTAATAAAACATTAATAATAACCATTTGGCCAAATACCCAGTTAAAAATAGGCTACAGTGTCTGTGATAATATAAGAAGTAAGATATGGGGGAGGCCAGTTGTTTTAAGAACTGCTCGTGCAGGTGGATAATGTGTAGGAGCATACACACTGCAGCACTAAACACTGTTGGAAAGCACTCATGCTGGTTGTTTATCGAGTAGAGCAGAGGAGTTAAGAGGTTTGACCTACACATGACTTTAGTAGAGTAAAAGGAAAATATACAGTTGTACAATTGTCAGTGAATGGTCCAGTCCCAAGCTTTGTTTATATGAATATATAAAGTTATTTTTCATAATGGCTCCGACGTAAGAATGAAACTGGAGATTGTTTGGAATGGGATTACATTATGTCCGCACATATCCACTCTTCTCTTTATCTCTCTTTCTCTCTCAAACACACAACACACACACACACACACACACACACACACGCACACACACACACACACACACACACACACACACACAATATGGATTTAGGCTAAAAAGAGAAAGCTTTTTTGGGACTTGGAGGCATGCAGGGCTTGCAGCAGATCGATACGACTTATGGATGCTCGAAGCTGTCAACAGGTACAATGTGCCCGGCTCTGCCTGATTGATAGTGTATCTTTAGAACAAAAAAAAGAACATATTTGACATTGCAGAAAACATCCATCATTTTGGGTGCAATGGGATTTAATTACATCACACTCTTTAGCTGCGTAGTTAGTTATTGTGCAGCTGGTGCAGGAGCCAGTTCAAACTAAGTTCAAACTGAACGAAAGTGTTTACTACGCAGAAATGTCCGCATAACTAAATTAAAGCGGTTGCACCACACAAATTAGTTCTCAGCTAGAGATTAGTTGTTACCAGTGTTGGGACTAATGCGTTACAGTAACTTTGAGCAGTAACTAGTACTCTAACGCATTCTTTTTAAATTAAGTAACTAAATTACCGTTACTGAAAGGTTCGTTACTGCGTTAGCTAGGGATGCACGTCCTATATTGTGCTCATGTACTTTTACTTGTACTTGTAGGCCTACTCATACTCGTAAAACTACACCGATACTACCCCACTACCCCGATACCACTTTACGGCAATGTGATGTTGACCTCTCGTCAGTTGAACGGGGAGGGGGAGGAGATGTCGGCAGTGTGGAGATATTTTAAGACAAAAGATGATGACAAAAGTAGAGCAGACTGCAAACTAGGGTACTTGGCAGCAGGTAATGTTAAAGCTAAATGATCTAAAGTGGCTGTATTACACTCAAAAGGATTACAACAGCCAACATAACACCACAGCCACTGCTGGAGTTGGAGATGACGGAGAAACAACAGAACTGTAAAATCCTCCAGCGTCCCTGAAGTCACCGGTGTGGCAACATTTGCCTGAGTTTGCCTTCTAAGTTGTAAACAAACAACAAAATGTGTGCAGGCACTGACCACTGAACTTTTTAATATTTTTTTCCCCTGTTTTTCTTCCTAATTGTACTTGTCCAATTCCCCCTGCTAATCTGTCCCAGTCATTGCTCCACCCCCTCTGCTGATCTGGGGAGAGTTGTAGACGAGCACATGCTTCCTCCAACACGTGTGAAGTCTCCAGCCGCTTCTTTTCACCTGACAGCGAGGAGTTTCACCAGCAGGATATAGCGCGTGGGAGGATCACGCTATTCCCCCCAGTTCCCAAACAGGCATCCGACCGACCATAGGACGCACTAGTGCAGCGACCAGGACATATACCCATATCCGGCTGGGTTGTTACTTAATATTGTTTGTTACTTACAGGCAGTTGTTGACAGACAGGCAGATTCAGAATCAGAGTCAGGTTGTTTGAACTCCAAAGTACAATGTAGGCTA
This sequence comes from Heterobranchus longifilis, assembly GCA_028570985.1. Classification (NCBI taxonomy): domain Eukaryota; kingdom Metazoa; phylum Chordata; class Actinopteri; order Siluriformes; family Clariidae; genus Heterobranchus; species Heterobranchus longifilis. Next base: position 20,687 of record JAOVVB010207109.1, read on the forward strand.
CATGGCAACTAGGATGAACTGGCAAAGGAACAAAGGAAATGAGCTGGTATTTGTAGAGCTGGATCTAATCAGAGAGAATGGGAAGCAGGTGGCTGATTGGGTGATGCAGGTGAGGAGGTGGGCAGGGAAGGCCAGGCGGAGCAGATGCAAGGAGGGCAGAAAGAGGAGATATCACCAGTCAGAGCCGTCTGCTGTAACCCTCCAACATCGCAGCTACAGTTATATTGCGCATGTGTAACTCGAGAGAGTGCCCCATGCAGCCTACATTTAAAAGCTTTGAGCAGATGAGGGAAATGGAAGCAGGTGTAGGTGGGTGGGGCAGTCAGGTGACGGGGAAAGGAGGGAAGTCCGAGGACATCTGGTGGATGGAAGGAACATGTCAATGGAAGGGCACTGGGAATGGAAAAACAAACTGTGACAACACCAAGTAACTGACAGATGTGACTGTTGAGCAGCTAACTGAACCAGCTGACAAAACTAACATTCGCTTGCTAAATTTGAGCTGTTTAGAGTGAAGAATAAAATAAATAATATGGAACATGGTGCTTAATAGTAATATAACCTGGGGAGATTTTAAATTACATTTCACAAAAATAATACAGTATATTACAAAATGTTTTGACAATAACATATTATATAATAAAGACACTGGCAGTGATATGAGAATGTGTGAATCAATATTTTCCCATACAGACATCTGGAATTACTACAACTTGTGTGTGTTTCAGACAGAGGCCCATGCTGTGATGTTCATGATGTGCGGATGGCTTTGGGGCAGACACCATCACTCTGCTACAGATGTATGATTATCAGACGTAGTCATGCTTCATCTATCTATCTATCTATCTATCTATCTATCTATCTATCTATCTATCTATCTATCTATCTATCTATCTATCTATCTATTTATCTATCTATCTATCTATCTATCTATCTATCTATCTATCTATCTATCTATCTATTGCGTGCCCCATATACAGAGGCTAAATTCGTCATTGCAGTGGCCGCGGTTTGGACTCTTGCCTGCGGCCCTTGGCTGCATGTCGTCCCCTCTCTCTCACCCCTTCCCTGTCTACCTTCAGCTGTATCATCAATAAAGGCAAAAAGCCAAACAAATAATAATCTTAAAAAGAAAAGAAAAAGTCTAAAAATATGCTGTGACAGTCTTGTTAATGTACACAAACAGTCTTGCGGCAAATGACTCATATGAAACTTAATTTGTCGACAGCAAGTCGATGTGCATGCCAGGATTATTTATTGGCATAAAATTGATAAAATGATGTGTCAAGATTTCAGTGGTCTGTTGCTGATTGCTGTTGGAAAAAAAGAAACTGATGAAGAACAAATTGAAGTCTATAAATGTGGCCAATAATCATCTCACTCCTGTCTAATGCTAAGACTTTCACATGAGCTGTTAACTAAATCTCATCAGTTCAGAATAACAGCTACAGTAGCTTCCTGTCATCCTCCGTCTGCTGTTCCCCCTGAGAGCCCACCCCGACTACGTCTCCAAGTAGAAATTAGCAGCTGGATGCTTAATTACAATGTGCCTCATGGCAACAATAGGGAATTGTGTGCAAGCATTTCTTTTCTTTTCAGGAGTAGCATAGACTCAGCATGGATCAGGTCGCATAAACCTGAGCTGAAATTTGTAATCAGAGAGGGTTGTTTAGTTGAATGTGTTAATGTAGTCTGCCTGAATCACTGATCTTTTATCTGATGGAGGTTTGTGCAAGTTAGAATCTGTGGCCCCGACCATGGCTCTGAAATATCAGTAACCTAACTGTGCTGTGCTTGATGAATTCATGGTACTGTCCGTGGTGCTGGAGTAGCAGACAGATTTGTAATTGTGACTTTTTCTCTGAGCCCTTCTGTCAGTATTGTCTTGGATGTATAATATTCTCTAAACTATATAGCTGGGGGGTGGACCAAAAGAGTTATTCATGGGGTTGTTTGCTAGTCGGCCCAAATTGCTTACTGACTGTATATGTTTCTGACCATAGGAGTGGTGATAATGGATTTAAAATAACAGATACTGTTGCTACTGTCATATTTGGTTCTTGTTATGTAAACTGAGCAGAACATTCTGTAGTTGTGTGTTTAAGGGTCTGTTACATAAAACAACAATGTTCTGGCTAGCTGGATTTTGAGGATTGTATTGCACTGCTCACCACTATTTTCGAAACAGCTGCGGTTGAGGCTCAAATGATCATTTCTCAGATCATGTCTCAAATTGATTCATTAGTTAGTGGATTAATTGAATCATAGATTCACAAAATTAATTGGCTCCTTTCGTAACTCAATTTAAGGCATAAAAGCCAAACATTGTCACAAATTCTCAAGTGTGATATCTTTGGGTTTTGAACTGAATAAGACATTTGAAGACCCCACCTTGGGTTCTGGGACACGGTGACAGGCATTTTTCACCATTTTCTGACATTTAATAGAAAATAATTAAAATAAGCATTAGTTGCATGGCAGCCTTTTTCTCCAAACAGAAACAGAAACATTGTTTCCAGTATAAATTCACATGTCAGTCACCGCCTTTAGGGTCTGTCTGTCTCTCTGCCTTGGCTCATTGACCCTTCTATTTTAAACAGCCAATAAAACTAAATAGATTATTACTCACCGATAACAGAGCTTTGATGCTCCTGACCCTCTGAGGAAACCCTCGCTCTAAATGCAGACTTAAACACATCAAAATGCTTTCATGGGTCGATGCAAATTGGAGCTTTATGTGATTTTGCTTTTGGATTATTTTAAGGACTTTTAGAGAAATGAAACCAGAGATGTGTGTGAGAATTGTCTCTCCTCGTGTGCATGAGCTTCAGTATGCAAACGTTTCTGCTGCGCTGGTTCGTTGAGCACAAGATGGCCACGGTACAAAGCCATCGCTCAAGGATTACCACAGAGCCACACTGGGCATTTATTATGACACGATGATGAGAGGAGGAGGAGAGACGGTCAGGGTTGTACAATAACTCTTCTGCTCTGTAATTAACTGTTAATAATCATTAAATGCAGAATAAACGGAAAGTGAATTGCCTCCTTGCATGTGAACTGGTGCATCCTTTTTTTTAAGGTTGCACACTTAGAGTACTCCTCACGTGCTCCATAGTGTGACAGATGGAAAAGAAGGGGGGATATCTGCTAAAACGTGAACATTCAACTCCCATTGTGTATTGCATGACGGTGCTGTTTCACATGTAAAGGATCCCTGTGGTTGCGAACAATGTTTGTGCGTTAAGGCCTCCTCCTGAGCTCCCTCCCACGCTCCTGTGGGGAGACTGTGTAAATACACACGATTCTCTCTCTCTCTCCATCACCATAATCCATAATGCAGTCTAGTCTCCCTCAGAAACGGCCGCACTACATTTACTCCATCTATTATTGAATAGATTAAAAATAGTTTCTCTTTTTTAAAGTAAGTGATACTACTATAAATATCTGAATGCGACTGTTGCTTCAACTCCTGCGCATTTTCTCAGCCCCCAAAAACTCTTGGTAATGTCACCATTTTGAATTATTCATCTAAACAGCACTCTCTCTCATACACACATACACACACACACACACACACGCACGCACACACATGCACGCACGCACGCACACACACACACACACACACACACACACACACACACACACACAGATGGCTGGTATTTTGAGATCTCTTTTTAAAAGCTTGTGGTTAGTTGAGAGACAGTTGTTAGGAGGCCACAAAAATATCTTCTAACTCGATGCATTCTCACAAACCGTTCGTATAATATCATACAAAAAGTATTGCACAGCAGTTCATAAATATCATATGAATGGACTGTATTTATGGTAAATGGACTGTACTTATATAGCGCTTTTCTAGTCTTTGCAACCATTCACACCACATTCATTTACATTCATTCGCACAGGAGGATGGCAGGAGGTATCTGCTCATCAGGGGA
>JAOVVB010207119.1:2500-10781 GCA_028570985.1 Heterobranchus longifilis
AAACCCCATACTGACATGTTAACATGGTTAAAAACTTGATTTTCACTGGAGGAGGTCTTTAAGTTTTGTTTTTATTGGCTGCTGTGCGGTGACATGAAGGACAATAAAGTGAAGTGATGTTCCAGACAGCTAACTGACCTCAGATCTGCTACCTGATGAATCTGTCATTGGTTCCCTCTGGAACCTAAACTTGAATGAATGTAGCGGGGGGGTACCAGGAAAGGGGGGGACACACACTGTATCCTGTTTTTCTCAGTTAAAGGATCCCAGACCACAAAGACTGAGATTGCCAAATGAAAGCTGGCCTGACGTTGCCGTAGAGATGACAGAGTTGACAGAGGTGATTTGGTTAGTTTTTCCATTGCAGCTCCCCGAATTAACAGAGCTTTAAAATGACTCGAAGCACAGATTGGCAGGCTGCACAAGGCATCTGTCGTTGTATTTAAGAGCCTGTTGGTAAGAAGTCTTTTGTTGAGGAGGATCCAAATTATTTATTCCCATGTTATTACTGGAAACTCTAGCAAAACTGTGGGGCAGATCTGCTGACATAATTAGAAGATACAGTTGCAGAATAAAGGGTCAAGCTAAGTTTAAGAATTAAAGCAGCTACAGATATTTTTTCTACTTTTCTGCCCCTAGCGTTTCAAAGTGGCATTAGTGTTGGTGTTGCTGTCGCAGAAAGAAACACGTCTACTCACACACACGTCAAGTGTGTGAAACACACAAGAAACCGTGTTCTTTGTTTTATCAAACGGACAATATATCAGAGATGTTTGCTTCTGCTGATCTGTCCGTTAGCATGTAGCATTAGCACAAGGCTAGCAACAGCAACAAACATACATGTTTGGTTATTCTACAGCGGGCATGTCCAAAGTCCGACCCGGGGGCCAAATGCGGCCCTCAGACAGATTTTAAACGGCCCCCGACTTGTCTCTGAAAATATACTATGTGTGGCCCGCCAGACAATATTGGTTCATCAAGCAAGTTCACTCTGCATTTTTTTCCGTTCACCTTACGATAGCAGCACGATCAGACAGTTTGTAGACGTGTAGTAGGAACTACACAGGCAGAACTAATGCGTTTCTTGTTTGGGTGCACGTACATGTATTAGTATGGCACTTAAAATAAAATCCTGAGAGTACAATTGTATTGTATATGATTTTTTTTAAATAACCCATATGATGCAAGAAGCAGCTGGCCCCCAGGTATTTTCACATTATCTAAAGTGGCCCCCAGGTATTTTCCTATTATCTAATTTGGCCCCCATTCAAAAAAGTTTGGACACCCCTGTTCTATACAATGATAAACCGGGAGCTGTTGATAATATACCGCCTGCTGCTGCTGAGGAGTCTGGTGACGGTTGTTTGTTGCTGCAGTGGTAGCTGTGATGCTAAAAGGCTAACGCTCTGCACCAGCAGAGATAAGATTATTATTGACAGCCTCTGCTGTAAAACTCCGACCTGACATGAATACATACTTCACCACAGGTGCTAAAGGAAGCCAGGATCAGCCAGTAATAAGCGTTTGTTTCTGGCTGGTCCTGGTTTTCTTGTGTGTTGGTGTTAGCTGTTAGCAACAGGCTATCACTAGCAGCCTACTACTGAGAGTAAAACAGCCGGTAGTATTAATAAGTATGCAGGTTTTACTGGTCAAGTAGAAAGATGTTTATACAGAAGCCTCTCGTCCTGGAGCCTGTGCCATAAAGCGAGATCGTGCCCGGTGGCAGACAGTGAGAGCGAGGGCTTATAGGGAAACAACCTAAACGCAGATGATCATTTATCTATCGCCATTATATTGTGCAATCAACATTTACTTCATAACGATAAATTAAAGCAGAAAAGTCGTCTATTGTCTCTTTAAGATTGAAATGTCTGAGAAAGGAGACAAAAGAAACAGACTTAGCAAAGGTGTGCAGTGCTGCTTTAAGGTCAAAAGTTCAAGAATCCTCACTTTACTTGCTTCAGTCTTGCAGATAGCAAACACTGCAGAGCTCACTCAGCGAAATTCAGACTTCCAAGATCTGTGCAAGGCCTCCTCCCCCTCCTCTCTCGCTCGCTAGATCATCCTTTTGTCACGCAACTCCCCCGAGAACCGTCAACTGCATTTCAGCTGCCAAGAGTTTTCCACTGAGAAGCTTTTTCCAGTGTGGGGGGTTCGGCTTCTGTTGCAGAATACCACCTTTTACCGTATATGATGTCTTTACTGTAAACAGAGGGAAGCGTGTTCATGTAGGCGTTGTGATTTTTTCTCTGGATTGAAGGTGGATAATGTGGCAAAATTGATGAACACCGTGAAATACGTGGGTGTTTTTTTTTTTTAAGTTTTATGTGCGTTCTCGTAGTACATTTTTGGGTGTGGCATGTAATTGTTTCTCTGAGTCCCCAGTGTGTTGTTAAGGGTCTGCCCCCCCAAAAAAACCCAGCCACCCACCCAACATGAGGCACAGCAGCAACCGGGGAGCGTGTGCCAGCCTCACTGCGGTCTAGCAGCCGAACCCATCCTGCGCACCAAGACGAGAGCCCAGATGCAAAGGATTATGGGTTTTATATTCAGTTTACAGTAACGCTGGTTTAATGTGAGGGTGGGATGGGGAGAAGGGGGAGACAGGGAGAGGGGACTGCGGTCGGTGTGTCACATGGAGGACTCTGGCTAGTATATTCCAGTTTCTGTCAGTTTATGCCCTCAAGTACTTTTATAGATTTGTTTTTCTAACAGCTGAACTGTAAATTTGCGACACAAGCCTTTGGCTCTTTCTTTTCCAGTGACGGGTATTTTTTTGATACCAAAGATGATCACAATCAGAGGGTGATCATTTAAATCTCCTTAAGGCTGCAATACACACCGCAACTTTAATAGGCCAACTTTTAAGTGTAATGGTGCACAGCTATGCTTTAATCATGTGCAGTGTGACCATCTTGTTGCCAGGAAACCTTTGAGTTGATTTTTGTCCTTTGGTCTTCCTTTCTTTGTCTGTTGCTAGAGGTTTTTTTGCCAATTATAGTGCTCGCAATTTTACAGAGTGCACTGGTTTCCCATTTACTTTTGCACGATGAGGACCCCTTAAAATGGCCTGCAGTCAGCCACAGACTCCTGTTTGTAAAGTATTTATTAAACTCAATTCGAGGAGATTTTACTGAAAAGCTCACTTTGTGGTTGTGGCAAATGGTTTAATTTTGTGTTTCTAGATTCAGAGCTATCATAAATCGCTGTTGAAATACTGAAAGTGACTGCTGTTGTTCTCAAAGGAATAGTTCAACATTTTAGCTTATTCACTTTCTTGGCAAGAGTCTGATGAGCAGATCGATATCATTCTCATATGTGTCATATTTCAGCAGCCGGTTAGCTTAGCTTAGCATAAACCAACCAATTAGTAAGTGTGCTGATAGGCGGATTTTACTACTCTTGGACGGAGGGCCGGCCCTAGCATTTTTGGAGCCCTAGGCAAAATCTGTTCAGGATGCCCTACCCCCTCTGGATAAGGCTAGTTTCTGACCTTAACCATCTCGCAAGACTTTCGCACATTTTGGGTTATAGACACAACCAATGTGGCTGCAAAAATGGCCTGCAGTCAGCCACAGACTCCTGTTTGAAAAGTATGTATTAAGATCAATTTGAGGAGATTTTACTTTGTACAGAGCTCAATTTGGGTGGGCGGACACTTGGGAGTAAAGTCTGATACAAGAGCAATGATTCTTCATTTGCTGCTCTCTCATTGTTTTAATGGTATTATAATAGAGTTTAACCACTCTTTATCCCTCCCTTTGGGAACCACCGGTTGATTAAATCACTCCCTCAGCTGTATGATGGGCAGGCTGCTTTTATTTTGAAACTGTCTTCCCCTGCAGTGACTGATTACCTCAGTAAAACTGTAATCAGTAATCCAGTAATCAGTAATAAACTATAACCAGTAATCATTAATCCAAGGGATTACAAAAATTCCAAAATGTATCCAGATTACTATCATTTACCGAGTATTTTACTTTTACTTACTACCTCAGCTGTATGCTGATAAGTTGGACAGGTTGCTTTTATTTTGAAACTGTCTTCCACTGCAGTGACTAATTACCTCATCAAAACTGTAATCAGTAATCCAAGGGATTATAAAAACTCAAAAATGTATCCAGAATAGTGTAATTTACCAAATATTTTTTAACTTTTCTGTTTGCACTGCTATGACAAAGTTCAGGAAATATATGTCATGTTTAAAATACACTTTTATAAAGAACACCTGCCTTCATTTAATCGGCCGTCCAAGCTCCTTGATTTTATTTCAAAAGTATTCCCAGAAGTAATCCTTTAATGTTCTTCAAAACATTTATAACTGAATGCAGCTTATTTTACATTACAACAATATGCAGTTCTACTTTTGTTTTCTATTATAATATTCTCTCAGTGGAAAACAGGTTTTCTGCTTTAGCATTGAACCCATTATCATCAAGTTAGCCTGTTATATCACTGAACTTATTAGGAACTTTTTTTCATATCAGATATTAAACTGTAGAGGGGATTGGTGCTGATGTTATAGTGAGTTATCACCAGAATACCACGAAACAAGACATGAATTATCTGCAGTTTGATTCACACTTGCACCGCACCTGCAGGATCGTGTGCCATAACTCTAGAGCAGGAAAACCTACAGTATTTCACTATGTTGCCTTTCTTTTGTAGCCTTGTTGGCTTTGGTTGGAGCTTTGAAATAGTGCACAGAATAAAGACATTTTAAGTTTTTATGGTATTGATTCTGGAAGAATGTGTTGGAGTCTGTAACACAAAGAGAAGCTCAGAAACAGCTTTGGAAAAAAAGAGAAACAGAGACTGGAAGATGGAGATATTCTGTAGTTTCTGACATCAGAGCACCTCGACATGGAAATTAACTTGTATTTGGCAGGACTCTCTCTCTCTGTCCATCTGTCTTTCTGTCTCTCTATCTCTCTGTCCATCTGTCTTTCTGTCTCTCTATCTCTCTATCTGTCTCTCTCTGTCCGTCTCTCTTTCTGGTTTCTCTCTCTCTCTCTGTCTGTCTCTCTCTCTCTGTCTCTCTCTCTGTCCATCTGTCTTTCTGTCTCTCTATCTCTCTCTCTGTCCGTCTCTCTTTCTGTCTCTCTCTCTCTCTGTCTGTCTGTCTCTCTCTGTCTCTCTCTCTGTCCATCTGTCTTTCTGTTTCTCTCTCTCTGTCTGTCTGTCTGTCTGTCTCTCTGTCCATCTGTCTTTCTGTTTCTCTCTCTCTCTGTCTGGCTGTCTCTGTCTGTCTGTCTCTCTCTCTGTCCATCTGTCTTTCTGTCTCTCTATCTCTCTCTCTGTCTCTCTCTCTCTGTCCGTCTCTCTTTCTGTTTCTCTCTCTCTCTCTGTCTGTCTCTGTCTGTCTCTCTCTCTCTGTCTCTCTCTCTGTCCGTCTCTCTCTCTGTCCATCTGTCTTTCTGTCTCTCTGTCCGTTTCTCTGTCTGTCTGTCTGTCTCACTCTCTCTCTCTCTTTCCGTCTCTCTCTCTCTGTCTCTATCTCTGTGTGTCTCTCTCTCGGTCCATCCATCTCTCTCTCTGTCCATCTCTTTCTGTCTCTCTCTCTCTCTGTCCATCTCTCTTTCCGTCTCTCTTTCCATCTCTCTCTGTCTCTCTCTCTGTCTCACTTTCTGTGTCTCTCTTTCTCTCTCTGTCCATCTCTCGTTCTGTCTCTCTCTGTCCATCTCTCTGTCTGTCTCTCTCTCTCTCTCTGTCCATCTCTCTTTCTGTCTCTCTATCTCTCTCTGTGTCTCTCTTTCTCGCACTATGTCTCTCGTCTATTTTATTTTTCTTTGGCCCCATGGCTTTCCCTTCCAGTGGGTGACTAATATTTTCTACCTCAATTAGCACTGCAACTGCATAGGAATAAATACAGAGACAGAAATCTGAGGTTGGAAGGAAAGGAAACAGGGAAGCAAACAGTTTGATCAGTGCCATGTGCTTTGCTTTAAAAGTCTCCAGAATGAAACAAACAAAAAAGACTATTTTATTTGTACAGGTTACCAAAAATAGCCTTTTCGTTTGTTTCAAGACAATTCATTTGTCACACAATGATAAATGTGCAGTATAATCTATTTTGGGTCCGTCCACCACTCCTATGACATGAAATTCTCTACAGATATTCATGGTCCCCAGAGGAAGAATCCTAGAGACGTTGGTGATCTTCTGACTTTTCCTCTACCGTCACCAGCTGGTCTAAATATTTAGTTATCCAGTGAAATATATCAACATCTACAAGATAGATTTGCACAAATTTTGGCACAGATGTTCATGGTTCCCAGAGGATGAGTCCTGCTGACATTAGTAATCCCACGAGTTGTTATCTTGCGCCACCATGAGGTTTAAATTTGTGGTTTATAGTGAAATTCCTCAACAACTACTTGATGGATTCTAATCATGAATCATAATACGTTTAATCCCCTGATTTGTCATCAGTTTTAATGTAGCCAATACTTTGGTTTATGGCCAAATATCTGCAAAACTAATGACATTCCCATCTTTGCAGCTAATACATTTTGAACAGCTTAAGTTAAATGTTTTCAAATGCAAGAAGAATGCGGCTCATGCAAGAAGTGGTTGTAGCAAATGGTTTCATTTTGTAATCTAATGTGTTTCTAGATTCAGAGCTATCATAAATTGCTGTTGAAATACTGAAAGTGACTGCTGTTGTTATCAAAGGTTTAGTTCAACATTTTAGCTTATTCACTTTCTTGGCAAGAGTCTGATGAGCAGATCGATGTCATATTTCAATGTGAAACTGGAGCCAGCAGCCAGTTAGCTTAGCTTAGCATAAGGCAACCAGCAACCTGACGGTGACAAGACTTCAGAAAGTCACTGTGATCGGCCAAGAAAAAGCCCCATATGCCCTGTAAAAATCAGTATTTTTTAGTAACATTTTTGTACGGATTTAACAAACAAGACTTAATTAGTAAATGTTAGAGGTGCTGATAGGCAGATTTTACTATCCTTGGACAGATCCAGGCTGTTTCCTCCTGTCTGCAGTCTTTAAGCTAAGCTAATCGTCTCATGGCTCCAGTTATATTTAATGGACAGACATGAGAGTGGTGTCAATCCTCTCATCCAAGTCTTTCCCAAAATGTCAAACTAATCCTTTAACAGGTTGTTGTTAGTTCATGCTATTGAGAAGGAGGTCCTGTTTTTACATGGGTGTATTCTCTGTCCCGACTGTTTAACTAATGCAAACATGCAGTCTGATGGGAATACTCATCTGCCAACAAAATGGCTCTCTTACATGGAATCGAATCAAAACAATGTTCTAGTTGTCAGCACTTGTGTGTCCTGAAGGGCCCTTGATTGAAGCAGAATACAGTAATAACATGGGTACGAGTGTCTAGCGAGATTAATATAAAACCAGTGCATCTGTTTTCATTTGGGCTTTGTTTTCACTGAAGCCCCTGTGCGGTTCTGTTAAGAGCATTGCGGGGTCCTTAAACAACTCACAGCATTCTTCAGTTGGTGCGATGCGTGTACGCGTGGGCCGCTGTTTTGGGCCTTGACAGTATGAGTCAGTCAAGAGAAGCTCAGTGAATTAGCAAAATGTCCTCAGATACTAAAAATAGTTTCTCTCTGAACTCGTTTCAACGTATGGGACTCATTTGGTGTGTGTGTGTGTGTGTGTGTAATGTCTCCAGAACATGACAACAGTGTTGTTGGGGTGTGCATGTACATGCATGTGGACGTTACGTGTGTGGTGTAAGTGCACGTGCACGTACGACTGTGTGTGTGGTATTTTGCCTATTGGTTTATAGAGCCACATGAAAGTTTCTTTGCACTGGATGAGATCGTCTGCTGTTTTCATTACAAACAAAGACCAAAATATGTTGGAGCAATCTCTGCTATTGTGGTTTTTCACAGATCGTGGTCCTCTTTGACCAGTGGTTGTGAACTGTGGAGGTGTGCATACATTACTGCCAGTTAGCTGCTAGCTAAACGTATCAAAACTGAACGGGAAAACTGTTGCGATACATCATGCTAAACTTGTGCTTTTCTGCTGCGTCGCCAAGCTTGTCCAAGTGAAAAGGTTCAGAGCTGCAGTTTGGAAAATGCTCAAAGGACATAATGATAGCTTAGGGCTGGATGTAATGGAGCAGAAGGCTATTATGTGAAAAGGAGGAAAGGGGAAGAATCAATCAGTCCACAGTTGTGGTTGTGAGTTTCATGTAAAACTCCATTTTTAGAGTACCTGCCCTACTTTATTCAACTAAAAAACAGGGTAGGCTCCTTGAAGAGTCCAGTTTCCAGATGATGATAGTACCACCTGGAG
>JAOVVB010207130.1:0-10780 GCA_028570985.1 Heterobranchus longifilis
GCAGGTGTTTGTTTACATTGAGACAGTAGCGCATTAGTAGATTATTTTACAGTAGATTATTAAATCCCACACATAACATCACTTGTACTCCACATTTAGATTCACTGATGGTGCAGATTAAACTTCAGGTAGAGATCTGAGGACTGCAAAAGTTACTGTAAATTCTGTCCAGTGGTCGATTTAAGACACGCCCACAGTTGTTTCCAGTGCATGTGCAGTACGCTGTCAAAACTTTATGGTTTATAATGTTGCACAAAACTGCTCATAACATCATGCTATTCAACATTTTAATTTCATTTATGGTGCAGGTTTAACTTTACGCAAATATCTGCACCATAAATGAAATGAAGTACTGCAAAAGTTTCATTAATTTCTGTCCAGACAGTTTTGTGTGGTGATGCAACAAAATCTGACTGAATGGACAAACAGACAGAAATGTTTCTGAGACTGGTTTTTGGAGGACCAGAAACCAGTGTATGAAACAAAGATATCAGTGAAAGAGTGAATTCTGACCAATATACAGACAAAACCTTTCTTTTATTTATATGTATATACACGGTGGAACCATGGATTGCGAGCAGAATTTGTTCCGGAAGTGTGCTTATATATCAAAACACTCGTATATCAAAGTGAATTTGCCCATAAGAAATGATGGAAACTCATATGATTTATTCCACAACACAAAAATATTCATATAAAAATGATTAATACAAAATATATTTATTTAATTAATTAATTTAATTAATAAATTTTTGCTCATCTTGAGAAACACTCGAAATCCGAGGTTCTCCTGTGTGTGTGTGTGTGTGTGTGTGTGTGTGTGTGTAGAGAGAGAGAGAGAGAGCAGTGAGGAAGTGCGTGTTTATTGCTGCTTTAACATAAGAGACATCATGAACTCACTCGTCTCCACTGATATTTTGTAATATTTTTATATATTTGTGTATATATTTTCCTGTGCTGTGGGAGGAATAAACCAGCTGTGTATGTGCACATGTAAAAGACAAACCATGTCATTATAAACCAAACCTGTTCTTGTGTCTAGGGTTCTATTACAAGGGTACCTCTTTAGTGATGACCTTTATGATGTATATTTTACTTATACCCAGTGGCGGCCGGTCAATAAGGGGCGCTGGGGTGCTGCCCCCTTAAAGTTAGGCAGAGAAGAATGCTACTTTAACATGTAATTATTTAACAAAATAATTATTTATTTAAATAATGAAATAAAGTAATTTAGTCACAATACTCTGCTGTATTTTTTTTTTTAAATATAATTTATTTACAATTTTAAAAAAATCTAAACTGTATTATGTTCATTTGTGTTCATGTACGCGCGGCGCCGGGCAAACGAGTGCTGAGCTCTAATTGGATTTTTTTCAAATCATCCTTAGGGCGGAGCACTGTGCGCCCCGAACCCTCCCATTTTTGTTCTTTGCGAATCAATATTGTTTTTAAATATTTGGGCTCATGTGATTGGACCATTCAAATTCAAACTTTATTTGTCACATACACAGTCATGCACAGTACGAAATGCAGTGAAATTATTATATGCCCGCCAGTGATCCTAAAAAATAAAAGCTTATATATAAGAAATAAATATGAATAAAAGAAGTACGATAGAAAATAAATTTAACTAGGATAAAATAAAAATATACTGTACAAATAAGAACATTCACAATATAGAAAATATAGAAAAATATAGAAGAAAAAATAGAAATTTGTAAAAAATTTAGAAATTTAGTGTAAAAAAAAAGAAAAGAAAAAAAATGAAGTAAAAATGACTGGAGGTGTGCAAATATGCATAAAAAGTGACTTGTGCAATGGTCCAGAAATGAAAATATGTAAGTGTAGGTGTGCATGAACGTCCAGTCAATTTTGGATGTTAAAAAGATGGTATTAGTTCTGCATGGTGTTGTGGTTGAGAGACCTTATCGCCTGCGGGAAGAAGCTCGCAGCTGAAGCTCCTCAGTCTCTCTGTGTTGGCCCTCAGGGAGCGGAATCGCTACTCAGACCGCAACAGAGAGAACAGTCCATTGTTGGGGTGACTGAGGTCCTTCACCATCTTCCTGGACTTGGTCCAGCACCGCTTGCTGTAGATTGAGTGCAGGTCAGGGAGCTCGGTGCGGATGATGATCTCAGCTGATCTCACCACCCTCTGTAGGGCTCGTCTGTCCTGCATGGTGCTGTTTCCAAACCAAACACCAGCGACATCTTGGAACATTCCCAACGAGTCTTATTAACGGTCAGCAGATTGTTAGTTAATGTATTGAATAGTGATTGATGTGGAAGCAGCTAAATATGAGAGAGAATTCTGTCATTTCTTTGCTAAAATACCCCTTCGCAAGCACTTCTTTTGCTTTTACAGGCGATTATTAAAAGTTTAATTTTAATTGTGTTTGCGCCCCCTGCCCCAAATTTTTTGCCACTGACCTGCATAGGCATGTAGTGTACTTTTAAATCTCTTAAAACTTATGGTTTAATTGACATCACTGTAAATCATTCTAATTGTGTTGAATGTGCGTGCTAATACCCTGTGGCCCCGCCCATTAGAAACACCTCAGCATTAAAGCAGTTTACCTTGTTAACAGGTGTGCTGCAAGGTGTTGACCAAGGTGTTATGCTGTTGTTATAGAGACTAAACTCGTGAAATATTCGAGTGCTGAAGTGTCTGCGCCATTTTAGTGATTTCAGAAACTCTGGTGAAACATTAGCACATTTTAGTCACATTATAAACTAATATATATTAAACCCATATATTAAACGTAGGGAGAGACGTTAATAATTAGCGTGCTAAGTGTGAGTTATTGTGTAGTAAAATAAGAGATACAGAAAACCATCTCAATAAAGGTGTTTACAAGGGCATGTAAATAGATTCATGTGGCTAACTGCTACCTTGTAAAATATGTAAAAGCAGATTTACTATGGTGTGTGTGTGTGTGTGTGTGTGTGTGTGTGTGTGTGAAGGCCACTGTGGAATGAGGATTTAATGTAACAACAGTTTAAAGTTGTTTCTGTGTAACAGTAAGTTTGTAGCCTGTACAGCCTGAGAACTCGACCTTGAACTACTCTGACCTCCTCCCTTATGACATCACAATTATACAGTAATAACTGCCGTGGCACAACAATAAAATAGATCACTGTGTCGTGTTGATAAGCGGAGTTACTGTTCTATACTGTACTGTACAGCGTCTTGGGGGCCAATCCCAGGAGTCTTCGGGCACAAGGTATGGTGCCAATCCATTACAAGGGTGCACGCGCACACACACACACACACACTCTACTGTCTGCATGTTTTTATGTTTTTGGACTGTGGAAGGAAACCGGGAGAACGCACACAGACCCCGAGGCGGGAATCGAACCCTCAAGCCTGGAGGTGCATGGCGACAGTGCTAACCGCTACGCCAATGTATCGCCTAAAAAACAAGTCTTATTTTTAACCTGACTATAGTTACAGCTGATGTTGTAGAACATCATTAACAACACTACCTTACACTTACAGTACATTACAAATGTAAACAGATGTTTCCTCACCAGCCTCTTAATGAGGAAACGAGGACACTGTAGGCTAAACTTCTCCTTTCCTGCACGTGTTCCTTACAGTTGCAGGGATGCGGTAGCGTCGCCCGCTTCACCGCACCAATGGTTAGTCTGCAGCTTGAGTGTTGCAGAATCTGTGGCTCCACCCACTTAACTGCGCCAATGTTTAGTCGGCATCCTGTGACAGGCAAATTGACTGAAGCCTTCAGAGTTCCACTTTAGGACAAAAGGGTGGAGTATGATTGTTATAGCTCTGGGCGGAGCTCATTTCAGAGCCAGAAAAATCTCAGCAAGACAGTACCCTTGGATCCTTTTGTACTTTGTGTTTATAAGTTTATAATTACAGCCGTTAAAACACCTAAGCGTCACAGAGCGCACCTTTATTCACGCTAAACAAAGACGACTTTAAGGATTTCCCAAATGATCAGGTATGTTCGAGGACATTAGGAATGTCAGGCAAATCCATAGATTAAGAGGCAGCAACAGTCTTTTGCATGAAACAACTTAAAATAACGAACGACACAGGAAAGTTGCTCGCACTCCTGAGCTCATGTGATATATGATCCAGTGTTGTTTCAGTAACAAACACATTTCTGACACGCATACTTACACTCTCTCTCTGTGTCTCTCTGTCTCTCTCTCAGGTCATCGTTCACACAGGAATCAGCAGATATTTAGCACCTTGGGGTTTTGTTTCTGTTTATCTGAAGCGATTGTTTTCCATTTAAAAAACACAGTTGAATAGGACTGTGTGTGTGTGTGAGGCGGTGAGTGAGAAAGCTTGCGGGCAGGTGTGTGTATGATGGCGGTGACTGACCTCTCAGAAACCGCACAACACGTGGGTGATGGCCACATTGAAGTATTAGTTCTGGACACTTCCCCACGCACTCAGACTCCGCCCACAGAACTCACCCTGGCCATTACAGAAGAGGGCGGAGCAACAGATCACTCCACAGACAACACCGCACCCCAGTCACGTCTGTCTCGAGGATTTGCTCGTTTGCTGCGTAAGAACCAGGACTACGTCCGCATCAGTTTGAGTGAGCCACGCCATGAGCGCCTGCATGCCGAGGATTTACCGGCTGAGTGGTGGAAAACAGGCGTGGCCTTCCTGTGGGCGGGGACTATGCTGTTCTGCACCACTGTCATGATCACAGTGGTGCATGAGCGCGTCCCGGAGAAGGCAGACAACCCACCGCTGCCCGATAAGTTCTTTGATTTTGTGCCACGTTTGGAGTGGGCGTTTACGGTCACTGAGGTCATCGGCATCGCACTGACGCTCATCTGGACCGCACAGTGGCTCTGTCTCGAACACAAGTCAGTATTTACTCTCTGTCTCCTTTTGTTTTTGTCTGACTGTCCCTCTGCTACTGTCTCTGTGCCTGTCTCTTTGTCGGGGTCTCTCTGCTGCTCTCTCTCTCTTTGACCGTCTTTCTTTTTTACCACCACTCTGCTTGTCTTTCTTTTTCACTTTGTCTCTGCCTGTCTCTGTTTTTAATTGTCTCTCTTTTTTACTGTCTCTCTGTTTTTTTTTCAGTCTCTCTGCCTGTCTCTCTCTGTTGCTGTCTCTCTTTTTCACTGTCTCTCTGCCAGTCTCCTTTTCATTGTCTCTCTGCCGGTCTCTCTTTTCATATTCACTCTGCTTGTCTCTCTTTTTCTCTGTCTCTGCCTGTCTCTCATTGTCTCTCTTCTTGTCCCTCTATGTTATGATGACTCTGCGTGTCTCCTTTTTCACCATCTCTCTGCTTGCCTCTTTTTCATTGTCTCTCTTTTGTTGTCTCTCTTTTTTACTATCACTCTTTTTCAGTGTCTCTCTGCCGGTCTCTCTCTTTCATTGTCTCTCTTTTTCACAGTCACTCTGCTTGTCTTTCTTTTTCTCTGTGCCTCTGCCTGTCTCTCACTTTCTCTCTACTTGTCCCTTTCATTATGGTTACTCTGCCTGTCTCGTTTTTTACTGTCTATGACTGTCTCTATCAATCTCTCTCTGCCTGTCTCTCCTTTAGCCTGTCTTTCTGCCTGTCACTTTTCCTTTCTCTCTCTAATGCTGTCTTTACATACTGTATGTTATGTAAATGTGTGTTTTGGTGTGTGATAACACTACACAGCTGCAGAGTGTAACACTGTAAATCAGGGAAACGTTTGAGGAAAATCATTAGATTTAATTGTTGTGATTTGCTGTAAATGAAGTTATTGGTTGCTGCCAACATGGCCACAGCAGTGTCAGTAACCATCGTATCAGCTACGGCTCAGCCCTGAGCACAGGGCAGTGTGATTCCTGTCCCAGTGGGCCTCTACACATGTGCTGCGATTAACTGTTAATAACTTTATAGGGCTCAGTGGAGTCACAAGCACGATATCTAGTGTGTAGAATTTACACACCCACACACACACACACACACACACACACACACACACATCGCCAATCAATCAAAAACAAGTATTCTGCACCAACATGGGACAAATGATCAGATCTCTTAATAATTAAGGCTGCGCACTTCCAGAAAAGAGTGGCGTTTGTCCTGCTGCCATATGCTCAGGGTTTGTCCACTGATGACAGACTGTAAATGATAAAGGAAGTGTGTGTTTGTGTGTGTGTGTTCAGGTCAATCATAGGCCGAAGATTCTTCTTCCTGATTGGGATCCTGTATTTGTATCGCATCATCACCATGTATGTCACCACGCTGCCTGTCCCGAGCACACATATGAACTGTGCTCCCAAGGTTTGTGTGTGTGTGTGTGTGTGTGTGTGTGTGTGTCCTTTGCTTTCATCTCCTCTGTAATGAGCTCTTACTCTCTCTCTCTCTCTCTTTTCCCCAGCTGTATGATGATGCAGTAGGGAAAGTGCATCGCATCCTCCAGCTGCTCTCAGGAGGAGGTTTGTCCATCACAGGTTCACACATGATGTGTGGTGATTTCCTGTACAGCGGTCACACAGTCATGCTCACTCTCACCTCCCTCTTCATTACTGAATGTGAGTGTGTCCATCATCATCATCATCATCATCATCATCATTGAGCTAGTTACAGCTAAAAGCATTATTACACACACTGAACATTCTAGGTTCTATCGCTTCCATTCTTAGCTAACTGCTCATCTCCACACTGCAGAGACTTCTGGAGGCTTCCACCAGTTAACCCAGTTACAACTGATATACTGAATCAAACCACATGGAAGACAGTACCTGCCACATAGCCTGCATTTTAGGCTAGCAAGCTAGATAGCTAGCTATCGTAACATTTGAACAGCTGCTGGTTGTCATGGTGACAGTATATTTAGCCAGTGGTATGACAACTTCACCCAAAACTCTGGTACTGAAATGACCTCCACTTGTGATTTAATGTGGACTCACAGCTAATTAATTAGTCATGATAATGTTATCTGGTGGTTGTCATGGTGATGTTTTATTTGGACAATGTTCTGTTTAGAGAAAATGAGGATGTGAATCATTTATGATGCCGAATCATGTCCACTTTTAATCAATTAGAGGTGGTTAGAGCGAGAGGAAGTAGCTTAGATAACAGCTAGCAAATAAAGTTTATTTGTATAATTACAACTAAAATGAACTAGCTAGTGCTAATGAAGACAGGGAAGTGTTTCTAATTAACATATGCATGCATGTATGTGTATATTCACAGATATTTGTAGTTGCTTCCTGTTGATTGATGAATGAGCTGCACATGATCTGCTTGACCTTCGGTATGGTTTATTTCCTGTGTCAGACTCCCCCCGCAGGCTGTGGTGGTATCACGTGGGCTGCTGGTTGCTGAGCATGGTGGGCGTGGTCTTCATCCTTGTAGCTCATGAGCACTACAGCGTCGACGTTGTGGTGGCGTACTTCGTTACTTCACGCCTCTTCTACTGGTACCACACTTTGGCTAACAACCAGGTAAACACAACCAGCACAGCATGGTGTCAGTGAGATGTATCTCAGAGTGGGACATGGAAGAGCCGCTGTGATGTGGTATCATGTCCTGTCCAACAACGACCAGGCACTGTTCTGTAAACTCTTGTCCTTTAAGTTCGTAACGTGGGCCTTACTGTAATAATGAGAATAATGTAAGTTATGGTTAAACCGGTCACGTAATTAGCAAGAAACGACGTCATTTTTCCATCCAATCTCTCATTCGTAGTGTCTCTATCAAAACGAGCCAGAGAATGACTTTTATTAGAGAGAGATTTTTAAAGACATCACAGGTTAGGAACCAAAGTTGACCAGCATATAAATGTTTTCCCAAACTGACAAGATTCAATTCAGTTAAATCCAATTTTATTTATTTATTTATTTTATTTTATTTTTTTTTTTAACTATTTTTGTTCTTTTACATTGTAATTTTTGTACTGTTGTTTGTAAGGGACTGAGAGTAACATAATTTCAATTCTCTATATGTATATTCTGTACACGTAGCAGAATTGACAATAAAGCAGACTTTGATTTTTAACAGTGGTCACTGTCGCAAAGCAGCTTTACAGAGTCAAAAGATGCGAACAATTATAATGATCAGATTGTCCCTGATGAACAAGCCGAGGGCAAAAGGGAACCCATCCTTATCTGGGTGATAACAGAAGGATATACAGTAGCAGGAACAGCTTGTCTTTAAAGGCAGGTATTTCTCAGGAATGAGGCTGAAATTACATTATAAAAACATGTTGCATCATCTTCTTGGCCACCTGAATCAGAGACTGTGTGTCATCTACGCAACGTTTGTTTTCATGTTTGTTATCTAAAGGTATAGTTTGGGTTTTTCCAAGTCTGTCTTAAGTCAAAATTGATGTACAAGTTCCACAACCTTGAAATGCTTTTCAATGTTCAGCAGAGACGTGCGTAAAGCTTTTGCAGTCACACTGAGCTACATCAAGATGGTGTCTTTTGTTTCCCCGGAACAACAACCCATACAGTTATTTCCTGGGGAAAAAAAATATAGTGTTTTGTGCTAAATATACTACAAAGTTAAAAGATAGCAACTTGATTTCGCTCAATGGGACTGATGATGTTGATGATGACCCGAAAATCCCACGCAGTGCTTGGTATTTATTCTCACCCTAATGAACATCTTTGCTCCCTGTGTTTGACTAAAAGAACCAAAAACACAAGAACCCAGTCAGTGAATTGGTTAATCGAATCAGACAATTGAATCACTGAAGCAGATTGAAAGAGTCAGAATCAGATAATAATAATAATAATAATAATAATAATAATAATAAACTCTCTCTCTCTCTCTCTCTCTCTCTCTCTCTCTCTGTCTCTCAGTCTCTAAGAGATTCTCCTCAGAATTATCTCTCTCGTGTGTGGTGGAGGTTCTTCTTTAACTTCCTGGAGAGAAACGTTCACGCTGTGGTACCCTGTAAGTTCTGCTGGCCGGTTCCTTTGGCCACTTCCTGGATAACTTCATCATGTGACTCGTACTCCAAAGTGCATATCACCCGAGAAGAGTGACACACACACACACACACACACAAACACGGGACGGAAGGTTACAGCTCAGGCTCTCACACACTGCAGTATTTTACAGACTGAGAGAACAGACCTCTGTGTGTGTGTTTGTGTGCACATGTGCAAGTTTGTGCCTAAGTGCTTTAAAGACTTTATATGATGAAAAAGAAGAAGAAAATAAGTTATTTTAAATGAAGGATGTTTATGATTGTGTCTCAGCCGCATGCCGTTAGCATCACCGCGGCGAGTGTGTTTACTGGCGTTACTGAAATACTGTTTTTTATGTTTATTAAGACATACTGTGTTCTATTTCAGTGTCAATATATTTTGCATGAATAATGAAAGTTCATCATGTTGTTGTGTTTTGTTCTGCTGTATGAGAATGTAACATAATAAACTATTTTTCTATATAGTTGTGAATACGCACACGTCACACTGGTCTTTCCCCAGCTATGAACATTAATAAAGCACACACACTGCAATATACAGCAACACACGAAGCTTCACAACACACTACACAGCACTAGATGGTTCATTTCATACCCAAGTAAAAGAAAAATCCATAAAACAACACACATAAAACATAAAAAAATGCCCGTTAACACTTAGCAATATTACGGATCAACAGTGCTGCTGCTAGGAGACACTGCTGTCAGGCAGTGTGTGATTGGACACACTCACAGTGTTCTTTTTTTAGTTTGTTACAGTATCCAGTTCTCAACAAAAAAAAAAGGCCAAAAGAAAGGAGTATATTGTGAGTATATTACTAGTACTGAGGTCTGCAGCTACAGTAGAAGCCTGGAGAGGTTTAACGCCTCCCCCACATTTTGTCCTCATTCTTCAACTTCGAATATGCACTTTCACCTCCCCTTCCTTCAACTTAAAGATGCTCTTGACATGTACTGAAACAAATGTAAAGCAAACATCGAGACAAACTTTTATTAAGAGTTTATTTGTATTTGAGAAACACATTTGTATAATTGAAATGGAATCAATCCATAATTTATTTAACCTTACATGTTTTACTGAGAAACTATCTGTTTCTGCCATTATTATGTCCTAAACTAAACTATTGCTAAATCAAGGCTTGAGTTTGCAGTTTTTGATGGTGGGCCTGTTTCAGAATGTAACGTAAATTTGATAACTCAAACTATGAGAGTGATACCTCACGGCTGCAGGACTGTTTTGACGTCCTGCAGACTGGGAGTTGTTTGCTAGTACAGGAATATAGGCTTCAGCATGACACCACCACCCCTCTACATACTGTAAATGGATAGGAATGGAGAGGGTTAGCAATGTCAAATTCCTGGGTCTGTACATAACAAAGGATTTACCATGAACCAGTAACACGTCCCTCTTAGTGAAGAAAGCTCAGCAGAGGCTTTTCTTCATGAGGAACTCCAATGTACCATCTCAGCTCTTAGTAAATTTCTACAGGAGCACGATAGAGAGCATTCTCTCTCACTCTCTCACAGTGTGGTACACTGGCTGCATTGCAGAGAACCGGAGAGATCTGTCTCG
This sequence comes from Heterobranchus longifilis, assembly GCA_028570985.1. Classification (NCBI taxonomy): domain Eukaryota; kingdom Metazoa; phylum Chordata; class Actinopteri; order Siluriformes; family Clariidae; genus Heterobranchus; species Heterobranchus longifilis. Next base: position 10,487 of record JAOVVB010207130.1, read on the forward strand.
GATAGGTAAGACTGCACAGAGAATTGTGGGAACCAAGCTCCCCAACCTCGACACAGTTTATGCTTGCCGTCTCCCCAAACAGCTAGCAACATCATCAAGGATCCATCCCATCCAGGACACAGACTGTGCCCCTCCCATCAGGCAAAAGAAAAGTGTGCACAGCACGCGTGTACTGTTTATTATAACACACGCGTGCTGGACACACACTACCAGATCAGGACACACACTACCAGATCAGGACACACACTACCAGATCAGGACACACACTACCAGATCAGGACACACACTACCAGA
>JAOVVB010207152.1:0-10780 GCA_028570985.1 Heterobranchus longifilis
GGGGGGTTGACCTGGACCAGCATTGATGGGATGAGTTTAAAAGGTCGGAAGAGGGCCGAAGTTTAAAGCTCATTGAGAGAGAGAGGCCATTGTAGTTATTGCAATCAGAAGAAATGAGAGTGCCATACTGCAGGTTTTCAGCAGAGCAGATGGACGCGGGAGCAGAATTTCTGTTGTCACGGCAGCGCTGACGCTTTACCTTGATCACTGAAAGGTCAGAGTTGAGTGGTAAAGGATCCAAGGAAGGTTGCTCTTTGTTCCCTGGTATTATCGTCTTGACGTGAGGCTAATGTAATAGGACTCCTAGAGGGCTCTGGGGTGTTGGTGTCGACTGCCTTATTATTTCTTGTGTCATAATGTCAAGACAGATCACAAGACAGATCCCCCCGCCCCCCCCTGACAGACAATGAGAGAGAGAAGGTTGAAAAATGTGTGTCTCAAGAAGAAGACTCACAGAGACGACAAAGGAACAAGAAGAGGTGTGAAAACTCAGACACGTGCTACTTCAAATTCCTTTTATTTTTTTGCAATAGCCGTTGCTACATTACCGCTGTCACGAGTGACCCACAGCCGACTCTAAAGCCTCTAGATGTTATCTGGGTTATCTGGCCGCGACACCCAACATCACCTAATCTTACTGCCACTTCAGCGAGCTGCGTCACGAGTGGCATGTCTCACAGACGGATGGCTATTTTTAGTCTTTAAGAGGAGTGCGCCTCAAAAATACATTTAGAAGATGTGCGATTGATCCCCGATAATGTTTGTTTTTTTTGTGTGTCAGCTATAAAGAAGCTCTGAAAGTGTGTCGATCTTGATTTAAGCCCCTGGCTCACAGCACCAAAGAGGTTTTGCATGCCGGATCAATGGATCCTAATAAATCAACAACACAGACACACAAACATGCCGATACCCATTCACTTCGGCTAATGGGTGTAAACACGCTCACGTGCACATTTCTCCACTTTCATCGAAATGACCTCAAAATCACTAATTCACTGTTAAGTGCACGCGGGCACACTTTCACCCTGTGGGCTTTTTCAACAGTCACACACAGGGCAAAGTACCATCAGCCACGCACTCATAAGGCTCCTTTCACTTTTTAGATTTTAATTGTCTGATTGAAACGTGTGACCTTGACTGTGTTTTCTCTCCATAATGGAGTCTGTCTGGGTAGGCTGAATAGAATTACAATTGCTTGCAGCGGAGAGGAGGATAAAAGCAGATCTGCTTTCACCCACATTCTCGACGCTGACAGTAGCAACAGGCCCCTGAGCGTCATTATTCCTTTGCTCTGTCTAAAGCTATAGTGGGGGGTTAGAGCTATAGTGCATCTGTGATTCATTTCTCGTCTCTCCTGAAGGTAATCCTGGGATGTGCTTGGCTTGGTAGAGTTAGATTTAACTCGGGCTGACGTGACTTTGACGTGCCGCAGAGCCTACAGGACATATAAAGTTTTTTTTCTCATTATCATCTTACTGAAGACTAAAACTGCTCTCTGGAGCAAACTATCACCACCAGAGATCTTCAGGCAGAAGTGAACATGGCCGTCGCTGTCCTCTCCTTCTTTTATCTGATAGATAGATATGATGGAACTAAAGCTCTGTAGGAGGAAGGAATTCCACTGTGACCGATACATGGCCTCTAAAAAGCACACTGACACATGCGGAGGAGAGAGGGGAGGTGGCCGGGCCGGGGGGGGGGGTTGGAAAAACGAGAGCAGTAGTGTTGGAGAATTGGAAAAATGGAGGTCAGTGGTATTAGAAAGAGAAGCTGAGAAAGGGGGTTGGAAAAAAAAAACCAGTATTGACCTGCACTTGGTGTCATACCATCTGGGAACCCCTCTGCACTTTGTAGGAATAGTAATTTGGAGGGAAGAAATCCAATCCTTGTGCATTTAACTCAAGTGCAAAGTGGGCGAGATGGAGAGTGAAATAGAGGTCAGACGCGGAGTGAGAGTGCAAGAGAGAAAGAAGATAAAAAAATACATATTTATATTGAGCCTGTCTGTGCTTTTATATACCATCTTGTGCCATCTGGGAGTCTGGGCAGCACTTTCAAGGGAACCACAGCAGGGTAAAAAGCCAGTAAATATGGATTTGCTGAAATGCATATTTACAAAATTCTCTGGAGTTATTAAGACCGGAGCAGAGCCTTTAACGAAGCATTAAACCATATATATTCTTAATCTACACTTGTGTTAAGCCTGAAACTTTGCTACCATGGCTTACTTAAGTGATGGAGCTATTTCCCACAGACGTAAAGGTTATAGGGGCTCAAACACATTGAGAAATTACTCAGAGCTTTAGTGAGATTTAAGCAGGCTCAGCCCCACTGTGCTGTCAAAAGGAGTTTAATGGTGAAAAGAAAGCTTTAGAGTTGAAAGTAAGAGCTCATACACTACAGTCAAACTCAAAGAAGCTCTGACCCACAGAAATGTGTGTTGCTCTCGTGACATTTTGCAGCGCTGTATGACCTAAAGAGGGTTCATTATAGAGCAAAACACAGTTATTGTGACAGCCCTGCACGGAGCCACAGGCTCCATGAAAATTTAATGATTTCCCTTTTTTTCAACTCATTTTCGGTTCTTTGTTTATGTGTGGAACAATAATATATTATTTATTCACTATGTTAAGGGAAAATAATACGAGTATAGGTAGCAGTGGTTAGTTTACTTCCTGTTTGAGATGGAGACTGAACGGATTTCAAAAATCTGATTTAACAATCCCAAATATACAACCTGGTTGGAAGGATTCCAAATGGGAAAATAAAGCCTGATGCAAACTTTCTGTAAAATCCTTTGAAATATATATGCAAGGGCAAAACGCTGCTGTCTTCTATGTAATAAATCTACCAAGAAGTCTGGAAAAGTCTGGATTTTTGAAATGGAAAATGCGTAGGATCCCTGTTTTAAGCATCTAATATCCTGCAAGTGTATGGTGCGACTGTACGACTTAGTGTTTTTACTGCCACCCACTTTGCATGGAAGTGACGCATTTGTCTGTGTGTGTCTGTCTGCGTGTGTGTGTGTGTGTGTGGTGTGTGGGCGTATTCAAGCAGCTGTCCAGACGTCACCTGTAGTGACAGCAGGCAGGGGGTCATCACTAACCACACACAGGCCTATGCTCATGAAAGGCTTCCAGCTGATTGGTGGCACCTCAGATGGCCTTCAAAATACCACACACACCACTATCTAACCAGCCACACACACATTATCACAGTATATCACAGATACTCCCAGGAGAGGCGTGTGCTCCTCATGATTAAATGTTATTCACACTTTATAGCAGGAACGCACATGGCCACTGCAAACCCTGATGAGTTTACTCAAATCAACTTCTGTCAAACAGCAGGGCAGTGTAACCCCCCCCCCCCCGAGTCTCTGAGGGGCTCAGTGCAGCAGAGGATGTGGAAGCAAGGTCAAAGGTCAAAGCCCTGGTATGCATTGTAATCAGATTGGAGGAGGATGGTAATCAGGTTCAGTGGTGGCCTGTATTCATCGAGACCAAACAGCACTGACCCTCCAGCTGAGGCACATAACCCTGTCCAGGAAAAGACCTGGACAACCAGCTGGCACAGCTTTGTTGAGTTAAAAACAAGAGATTACTACAGCAGCGTGGTGATTACGCTGAAAGTCTTAATAAAAGAATTGTCTATATGTCGTTTGATACTCGAAAGCTGACAACTATAATATCTGAATCTATTAATGGTTTGACTGTTTCCAGCTCTTTTTTTATTTTTATTTTCATTTTTGCTTTAATTCAGTTCTCCCTCAGAAGTCAGGACCACTGCACAGAGGCTTAGCGCTAGGACTGATCTGTATTGTAAGCTCATGCATTATTCAGGAATGCACGAACATCAGGGCTTTCGCACAGCAAACACCCACGCTCATTAGACATGCGCAATACCCTGATGAATATTAATGCACCTTCAAACATCAGCCGTAACTCAGCTCTGCACATAGCGATTAATAATTAGATGGAGCAAACGAGGAGCATGTACTCTTCATCAGCGGGGATCCAGCAACAATGTTTGTCAGCGAATTCCTCTCTCAGTAAGCCAAATAAGTGTGTAAATTCAAATTACAGAGTGAGTAACTAAAACAAATTGTTTTTTGGTTGCGTGATAGTCTCCTGAGTCACATTAGCTGGATATAGAGTGTGAATTATTGTTGGTTATTAATAAAGATGTACTTTGTAACTCAGTTATTATGAATAGTGTGTGACTAGGAAGTTGTCTTTAAGCACATCACTGTTAAGGGGATCAAAGCAATGATATTTCTAGTTATTAAAAGGTGTCTCTAACCATCAGGATGCCTGTCACCACCAGCTTATTACCCGCTCTATTTCAATAAGTAATGCTGCTGATGTGTATCGGGCAGTGGTGACTTGAGAAAGTCTGCGAAGTGAAAGCCTCTCAGGATTGACTTCCTGCGGTCGCTGAAATGATCCGAGACCAGAGCAGGGATTGTGATGCGGCCACATGGCGACAGCGTGAGAGGAAGGGGCCACCTGGCAAGGGATTGGGAGGCTAATTGTCCCTCTGGTATTAGGTTATCTCTGCCAACACTCCTGAGGGAGAGACACGCATCACACACACACACATACACAGCCACAAACACACACATGCAAATCCTAACCATACTGTAGATACAGAGACTGCCGTTTGCATGTATGTATGCATGTAAATATACACACATTCTGCACTTGTTCAGGAGATAAGACTAGTGTGTGTGTGTGGGTGTGTGTGTGTGTGTGTGTGTGCGCACTGCATCCACCTGTACACAGACTCTAAAAGTTACATGCTCCCTTGCACACGTGAACATTCAAGGTCAACATGCTCAATACAGAGATCTATTTCACATGCTTTCCCCCATCTTTCTCACATTACGTACACACATGCACGTGTTTGTTTTTCAGTTCAGAAAGGGTGAGGCCCACCGTCCTTCAGCGAGTATCCCCTTACTTCAGATCTTTTATCTGCTATTTCTCTAACAACCTGCCGGCTAAGATTTCCCCCCCACCTAAATGTCCTGTGGGGCTCTTATGTTTTGGGATGAGCCAGTCAGCCATCAGGGGTGTGGGAGGACAGTGGCAAACTTTGAAAGAAGAGGACGGGGGGGTTAAACAGGGCGATAGACGAAGTAGTAAGGACACAGGTGGCTCAGTAGGGCTGATCGGATCCTTCAGTTTGTGTCACCGTCTACAAGTGGGGGAAGGGCATGTCTGTTACCTCTGTAACCTGTATATAATTAATGATGCCTTTCCTGAGCAGCAGGAGAGAGCCAGCTGCACTTACAGTGTATTACAAACATTAGTGCTAGCATGTAACTGGCACACACACTCAAAATATTAACACACATTTAGAATTCCAACTGAAATTCAGACACTTTATGCACAACTTCTGATTTCTACTATCTCCAGTGATTACAGGGTTAGTACAAAGTTTTGAAAGTTTGAAAAAGGCTTCATTTTAACTATGATGTTTTCAAGATTAGGAATATCCTCTAAAAATGCTTGATTTTCAACTGGCTGGCTAATGAAAACTTTTTTTTTTAAATGGCTTTGGAGAGGAGCCGAAGAAAAGAAGTCATTCATAGCTAGATAAGTTCTGTGTTGATACTTCACTCTGGAAATTAGCAAGCATTAAATAATCATGATCAAAACATACAATCAAAATTAATATGGGCAGCTGGTATAATAAATAAAAAAACATGACAATATACATTGATTGCTGTGGGTACTAAAGAATTCTTTAAACTTTATTGTTCATAATTGCATTTATAGTAACAATTTAGATGTGATAATAAATACTTTGAGAGTCTGGGAATTTTTGGTTTAGGTACCTTGAAAGTACTTGAAAAGTGCTTGAACTTTACTCTTAAAAAGCTGTACAAACGCTGTGATTGGTCCTTGTATCTTCCTGTGCAGAGAGCCAAGCCTAATCTAAGTCCTCTATAGAAAATTAGACCATTAGTGCTTCCCGGCCATTGAATGCTTGTCACCATGAGAGAGATAAGTAGGCTTCGGTCTCTGCGGTGCCATCAGAGCTGGCAGGCGGGCACACTTGTGGCGCGCTGCCCGGAGAGACACCTGGCACCTCCCTCTCAAACACGAACAGGCACACACACTAAACACACACACACACACGCGATGGGTTTGGCCAGATGGGAGCCCTTTCTTATCTAGCGAGATTTAGAGTGTTAATGAGTCAACGTGACACTAACGGTTACACTAAAGCAACAATATCCAATCAATCCATGTCTGTTCCAGACACAGTCAAACAAGATTGAGTGGTCACTGACAGCTCTTCCTCTCCTCCCTCTGTTTACCCTCGTTTGGCCCTGCAGAACAGCCAGATGGTGGAGCTTCAGAGGAATCAGCTGCGCGATGACATCAAGGAGTACAAGTTCCGGGAGGCTCGTCTGCTGCAGGACTACACCGAGCTGGAGGAGGAGAACATCTCGCTGCAGAAGCAGGTCTCCGTGCTCAAACAGAGCCAGGTGAGGATGGAGAAGCGCTGCAGCTCTATGTGCACAAAGTTTGAATCATGCAACAGAACATCCCCTTCTTGGTAAATTTGCCTTCGCTGCTGGTTATCATCATGCAGTCTTCATAGTTAAGCTTAAAGGTCCAATATTGTCAAAAAAAAGTGTGATTTCCATGTCTTTTTGATTATAAAGCAGGTCTAGGTGCTATATAAATACTGTGAAAGTATCAAAACACTCAATCTACCAAGAAATGCACACAGCCCGTATTCAGAAACGGTGCCTTTAAACGAGCCGGCAGGACTTCCATAAGGTTGTGATGTCACAACTATACTATATATAGGTAGAAAGTGCCGCTACAGTGCCGTTACACTCATTCTCCGGCTGCAATGACGGTGCAGAGACGCAGAGTGTAGATGTGGAAGACCCAGAAAGTATGAACCTAAAAATGAGAGCATAGTACGTCCCCTTTAATTAAACTGGTAGTTTCTGGCATCTCGTCCAAGTACTTTTCTTTTAACCACACATACTATCTTACATATACTATACTATCTTACAGCATCTTCAGCAGCCCGACATTACAGACCCTCCACCTCCCACTCATCAGCTCTCACTCCGTCTCTTTCTTGTACTGATCAGACTGCCAAAAGAAGTGTGAGCGTTTTAATATTCAGATTTAATTACGATAATAACAACATCCTGTGATACAGTAAAGAGATAAGCAGCTGCCTTTGTTTTTCCAAATGCCTGGAGCTGCCGTCTGGTTGTAGGAGTGTTTGCCCGACTCTTTAACAGCTATCATTCTGCAGACAGAGATTCTAACACTTCATGCTAGAATACACACTTCCTGGGTTTAGTCAAATGCGTGGAAAGAAAAAAAAAAAAAAAAATCCCCTTCGCACATCTGCAAACATAAAACAGAGTTGAATTTCCAAGTAGGATATTTCCATTTGATGTGGGTTTTTATGCTTGAGCTGTTAATTCTTCCCATATGTCCTTGTCATCTAGGATTATATTATATTCTTCACACAAAAGCAGCTCCTACTTTTTAGACATCCAGTATAAAAAAAGACACTCAAATCCAATTAACTTCAAAACTAATTAGAAAGGGTAATTAAGTGGATATGTTCTCAATTAACATTATCTTGAATAATGTCATTCTTTTTGATGCAGTTGGTTTGCCACACATCAAGCAGCCTGACAGCTCATTTTCATCTGAGCTGCTTCTACTTGTATTTATTTCTCTGTGAATCTAACATTCTCTCCTCCTTTGCCCAGGTGGAGTTTGAGGGTTTGAAGCACGAGATCCGTCGTCTAGAGGAGGACACTCAGTTCCTTAACAGCCAGCTGGAGGACGCCATCCGACTGAAAGAGATCGCAGAGCGTCAGCTGGGCGAGGCCCTGGAGACCATCAAGACCGAGCGTGAGCTGAAAGCATCCCTGAGGAAAGAGCTGTCCCACTACATGAACATTGGAGACACTCTTTGTCACAGGTAAAAAAAAAAAGCACACAATGACGGTGCTCACAGGCCTCAGCATACACACACTGTAAAGAATAATAAATGACACTGTTTCCCACCATCAGCCCTCTTAGCATTTCTCTGGATGGTCTCAAGTTCAGCGACGATGCCGCCACTGAACCCAACAACGACGAGGCTCTCCACGGATACGAGAACGGCTTCACCAAACTGGCCAACGCCATCACCTACGACAACCGCATCTCCACGCCAAAGAAGGAAGACCTGTTCCATCCCGCGCCCAGCCTCGTGGACGACCTGCTGAGCGAACTTAACATCTCAGAGATCCAGAAGCTCAAACAGCAGCTGATGCAGGTTTGTTCTCAGCCACCACGAGAAATCTGAAAACACTGCTCGCATGTTAACAGTAAAAGAGTCCACTTGTAGTGAATAATAACTATCCACTCTGCAGACACGTAACAATCGATAAAATATTCTAATCTCACAGAATGGAATGTAAGTGACTTGTTTGTGTATGTGGACTCAGTGGAGAGAGAATCAATAGCAAGCTAATGAGTCAAAGGAAATAACACACCTTGATTTTTCCTCATGGTATTGATTGAGTTGAGGATTAAAAAAAACACACATAACACCGCACAGCAGTCATCAAGGGTTAAAAACACAACAAAGCCTGAAGGCATATTTCCATTATGATCCTCTATAGGGTTGGAAACCGAAAACCAGGAACCGATTAGAACCGAATCCAATGAACTTTAAATTGACTTATTTTAATGAAACAATAAAAGTCAAAGTAAGCTCTGAAACAAATAAAGATATTTTTGTTTTCTAAACATTTTACCTCTTTTTTTCTTACCTTATTGGAGTCAAAACTGGGAATCGATAATCAGAATCGGAATTTTAATTGATAAAATTCAATCAATTCCCAACCCTAGTCCTCTAGTATACCACTTGACAAGAAGTGCAGGCAATACAATAAACATATAAAGAGCAGGCGGCGGTGTAGCTATGTCAACATGATCTTGTTTTCTTCCTCATAAAAAGAATATTCTATAACCATTTCTTTATATTACTTTATATTCTTGATATGGGAATAGATTAATGAAATGTCTTTGCTTATTCTATGATTTATCATACTAAGAATACTGTGTTGACTACAGTAGATTGACAGCAGTTACCACAGAGCATCTCAAGACAGCCGGGCGATGTATTTGAGTACTTTGGAGGTGTGTCTGAAAGTCAGTGGAGTCATTAGATCCTGACCCAGGCTGCTGCACGGATCTAAATCCCCTTCCAGCAAAATTAATCCAGGGAGACACACACACACACACACCCTTCAGGCTCCGCTGGGCTGCGAGGCAGCGGGTGGTGGCACCGGCGGACCTGCCATCTGCTTGCTCATCACCCCATGAGTCCAAGGCCACGCCTGATCGGGCGCCATGGTTACCACAAAGTACGGGGAACCTGTGGATAATGATTGTTTTGAGGTCTAAGGGATTAGAGATTTTTTTTTTTTCTCCCCTTCATCAAACATTTAACACGGTTGCTGGATTAATAAAGTAAAGTTGAAGTTACCTCGACGCTGCCCTGCTATGGGCACCGTTCTGCTTCTCACCGTGACCATTCAGAATCAGAATCAGAATCAGAATCAGATTCTGTGACAAGGCCCCGGGTTTGATATGACCCAGCAGCGTGTCACACTGACTGCTGAAGCCTCCTGCCAGGTCATTCCACAGATTCCAGAAGCAGAGCAAACAAAAGGCTTCCTTCACTCACTTCGTCATACTCCATTCCTCTCCTACCTTATCTCATTTTATTGATCAGGTACTCAAATGGTCGATCCTAGACGTCCGCTCCTCGGATATCGCCCTATTACTCCCTGGCGATGTACAATGACGTCCATTATGGGCTCTGCAGGAGGAGGATGGGCAGTAGCACTGTACTGATTAGTTCCCAGCGTCATTCATAAGGTTGACATTCAAATTCTAAATCAACATTCGGATGCTGTCTATTCATTCTGTTTAAACCCATTATTCCTGCACAGCTGCAGATAAAGATTAGGCTGCTCTAATAATTAGTATCATACTATTTGTGGAATTAAATTCCAGCGGTGGCTGCATAGGATTGTTTTCCGACTCGTGTGATCCAAACATTTCCAATAACTCCAGAGCGTCATAAAGTCCAAACGTCAAATTCATTGAAAAAAAGATTAATTTCCAAAATTCACAACATATTTTTATTGACCTAATGGGCAGGGATGTGTGTTAGCTGCCCACAAGCCCTCTTCCAAATATAAATAATGTTGTAAATATGTGAGATTATCAGTGTCAGCATTGACTAAATTATGACTATTATGAATATTGACTTTCTTTTAATACGACATGCAAAATGTCACAGCTCCTCAACATGACAAGCCATCTTAATCTCTTTTTGAAATTAATCATCATATATTCCGCGCTAATAAAAAATGTATGCAGATGAGCATGTAATGATACTTTTACATTATTTACAGATCAGCTTCTGAAATAACTCGGTGCCTGCGCGTAAGACGAGCCGTCCAGTGTCTCTGCCAGCGCTCAGCTGATCCCAGTCCAGCAAATTGTCAAGGTCATCCTGACTCTGCTGCTGCTGCTGGGCTGCTGGGCACCGAGCCTCGCATACCTCAGCAACACATGCCTGATAGAGGCTAGAGTTACCACATGACATGACAAATAATCCACTGATTTAATATGATCTGTTTTCAAAGGAATAATTCACATCATCATGTTGCCAAGAAATTAAAACATGAAATGACATGTGTGCAGTAAGCCAACAGGGCTTT
>JAOVVB010207182.1:0-10779 GCA_028570985.1 Heterobranchus longifilis
GTTAGCCTAATTGCGCACGCACGCACGCACGCACGCACGCACGCACGCACGCACGCACGCACGCACGCACGCACAATTGAGGCCATAAATAAAGGTTTAAATATCTGTTTATTCTTCAGTTTCTCTTTCAAACTCTGTTTGAGCGCTGCTTGGACGGAGACAGATGGCTGTGATGATGTGCGTCATTGCATCGTGCAGGTAAAGTGGTGAAAATTAGCGTGTTCTATTCACCCGGGTGTTGTGTTTGCATCACTGCCAGAGCCGATAAATACCCGTGACTACTGCAGAGTCATTTGTCTCGGGAGTGAATGCCGATTGTAACCTAAAGCCAGATGTTAGCGGGTGCTGGGTAAGGATGGGTATCGTTAAGAAATTATCGATACGACTACTCTTATCGATACTCCTTATCAGTTTGGTACTTTATCAATACTCTTATCGGTTCTTTTTCATTCTAACTGCTGTTTAAAAAATATAGGCTTTTTTTAAAAAGAAAATAATGAATTCAGAACAGGATTTTAATTTATTTATATTTTAAATAACTAGGTCTAACTGTTTCTACAGAAGTAACAGTAATGTTTGCAACAGCAAAGTCACTATATAAACTCAATATTTCACTGGAAACAAATCTAAAATGCAATAAAATAATAATTTTAAGATATGTGTAAACTAAGCTAAAACAGTTAGATTATTATTAACAGTTAGTTAAGATGACCTACGCAGTATGATTTGAATGCAGTCATATTAATGTTAATGCTACAGCAAGCACAATTTTAAATAAACAGGAAGACATATGAAATGAACACATTGTTCTGCCAACTGCAGACTGCACAGTAATACATGAACATTTAACAGGACTTGTCTTTCGACAAGATATGGAGTAGCCAGCCAGTGGGGAAAAGTAGGCAGCTAGGGGGGTCCGGGGGTATGCCACTACACCCACTGTTTCCTGATCTTGTACCAAGGTTCTAATTAGGACCAAGTGCTTTTTGATATGATTAAATGATCACAGCTCCAGGTTGACAAATAGACTGGTTGATCACCCAAGATAGATGGCAAGTTGGAACAGGCAGCTTTTAAGCAGCTTAGGAGGAACCCAATTAAGAAGTCAAGGTCAGTCTGTGGCAGAATTAACTGATAATTGTGCAGGCTACAGGGCAGATAGAGACAAAATATCTGCAGCACATTGCAAGGCAAAGTGAAGTCTGCTATCTTGCTACTCTAGTAGTGATCAGAAAAGTCAATCAGCCATTTAAACGTAAAAGCTCTCAGCCCAAGTTAAAGTAACTCTTTTTAAACGTATCAATTACATTAAATGCAACATTTTTCAGACCCACACATATAAATGTTTCAATATTAAACTATTTGAAGTTTTGGAGTTTATTTAAAACAAATTGTGATTTCTAATTTCAATATAGATATAAGGAGACAAAATCGTCCTGGGCGGTACCACGCCCGATGGTGCCTCTGCAAAATAGTGTCAGAATGGAACCCATTTTGGTGGAACACCTCCACAAAAATGTTGTCAACATTATTCTTTGTAGATCTTTACGATCATTCACTGAAAGAACAGAGCAGGCCTGCCTATTGCACGATCCAACTGTGACTTTAGGAACGGAAACACGGACACAGACTTCCTGTGCGAACAGGAAGAAAGGCTTTATCCCGGCACTGTTTAGTAAGCCCGCCAGACTAAGCCAGGCAGTAGACTGGCCCCAAATCCCCCTGGACTGACTAACACATCAACAGGTCTTATATGCTGTGTAAAAAAATTATGCTACACTATAAGTAGGGTTCCTACACCTTTTCCACTTTACATTTTCAATGTGCATTTTCAAGCTTTTCCAACATCTTACAGCTGTGGTTAATTACATATAACGCAATATATACAGTACATACATTCAATGGTCACTTTATTAGGTACACCTGTACAATCTAGTACAATCCAGTACAACTGTTCTGTCTGTGTCAGACTGGATTTCCTCTGGGTGCTCAGTGTATTCTGGACCAGAGCTGCAACAATTAATCGATTAATCAATCAACAGAAAATTAATTGGCAACTATTTTGTTATTTGTTAAAGGCCCTACAAGGTCTCAATTTACTACCTATGTCTCTATATGACCTACATAAGCAAACAAGCCCATCAGCGACAATATTTGGATATGGAGTTCTTCAATATACATGTTCCCGGGTTGGGAGCAGACGGCGGCACCCAGACTGGAGGTGCCTGTGTTTACCACCAGAACCCCAGACATTTTAACTCCTGTATTCTGTGCATTTGTCTGATAATGCATGGCAGATGGCTAAGTGAGTCTCCTCCTCTCAAATGCCTTGTGAAGACAACCAGCAGTGTACAGAGATGGGATGTGACAAATTGATGTATGAAACACTTCTGGACACTTAACCACTGTCAGCACATTAGTCATGCACAACTCCCAGCATCAGATGGTATCCATTGCATAACATACACTTTAAATGCATTGCATCATACAGAGTCAGCTGGGGAAAAAACAAGAACTTTCTGAACATGATCATCAGAAATTCTACATCAGTTCAGTCTCCACTGTTCACCCACTCTTGGCTGCATTACATACTGTATATGGCCTGAAATAGCATTTTTTGCAATTTGACTTACGGGACAGGCCTTCCATTTCCTAGTTAGACCTAATTATGCCAGGTTTAAATTAGACTTACACTATGAGGATCTCACTTGATTCTTCTGAAGGTTTTCCAAAAGGTAAAAACAAAAATGTAACAGACAAGGAAGGGGATCTTTGCACACTAAATAGCCTACAGCATGTCTGAATAAGAACTGCCACAATTAAAGCCGTTTCACACAGATTTTCATCCGAAAAATTGGCATGGAAATTTATTTTTAAAAATTATTTTGTGGGTTCTTATGAATGCTTGCACTCCCTGCCTGCGTAAATATATATTTACCAATGAATCAAGCAATCAACTGCCCAATAAATAAACAAGCAAATGTAAGTAAATACATATATAACACATTAGGGTTAGGCTTAGGGTTGGACGACATGGCCCAAATCTTCTATCCTGATATAAGTAATTTCATATCTCAATAAAGATATCACGATATAGCAAGTTTTCTAGTAATTTAGTAAATAGTCTATATGAAATAAGCACATGCTAAGGCCTATTTTTGTGTACTCCTATGTGAATTAAATACTTGACAAATTAAAAGTATTGAGTATTTTCTCATTTAATTAATAACTTTAGTGCAGAATGAACATAAAAGTTTCAAGTGAAATTATAGAGAATTTTTCCAGTTATACACTGACTATGTTTGCATGCATGCACACAAATACAGAGTAATCAGATTAAGAAGTTTGAGTCAGTGTGCTTGTTATTATCAGTTTAGACAACTTAATTGTGTATCATGATATCTCGATATATGATTTCATCATGATACGATTCCATTAAAAGATGATAAATTATCATATTGAATTACTGCCATGTCCTACTTAATATCTTGTGGTGCATGTACGTTTGTGTGTCTGCATAAATGCCAAAGCTTCTTCAGGAAAGGTTGTTGACAGACCGAAACTGGGCTCATACATGGGAGTATTATGGTTCTCTAATTTCACACACATAACACACCAACATGGACGCTCAGGCCCTGGCTCAAAACAAGGCAGAGGTGGCACCATCCAGATGTAGTCACAGTAAAAACGGCATTCAAGCAAGGACGTAGGTTTTGTTTCAACATTGATGGGGACACACAAAGCAGAGGGTCTGGGGGTTCTCCCCCAGAAAATGTTAAGCATCAAACACTTAATTTCCTGCATTGTGGTGAATTTTTATGCCCCATACAAAAGTGTTCACTTAGGTCTACATGAACAGGACTGAAGTCCCCCTTCAGGCACACACCCCAGCTCCACAAAACTGGGCAAAAAAAAGTCATAACTGCAGTAAGAGTAAACCATAACACACTCTGGTCTTGTTTTGTTGTCTTAATTTTCTATTTAGATCATAAAGAGCACCAACTATTTCAAATTTAATTTTATAACAACAAGAGGCAGGAGAACCCCACATTTGTGATAATAGCATAGTTTATCCTAGTAATGAGTAGGGACGCACCGATCCAATACTGATGTCGTAAATTGGACCGATACTGATTCGAATAGCTGCATCGGGTATCGTGACAATGGAGCCGACTTATTTAATTCAATTCTATATACATATACATCTGACACATTGTCATGTGTCAGCAGAACGCCGGATGCTGTAAGTTGAGACATTATTTAACGGACACATTGTTATTCTTGTTATTGCTATGATTCTGTAAATAAAGCGCAAATGAAAAGCGGTGGGATTGTGTTGGTGCAAACAGCACCATATGATCTCATTATCTCATTATCACTTATGTATAATGTTGCCAATGATGCATATTATATATTATTTAAGTTTCTAGTGAATTCCTGGATTATATTAGCCCACTGTGCAATGAGGATATTTTCAGTTTCATGTTAGTTTGTTAGCTTGTGTGTTGTAACCAAGCTGTAAGCTATTGGAGATCTGCCACCATTGAATGTTATGCATATGGCTACATTGTATTGTTTACCTTTCAGAACCACACACACACGTTTTCCATTAAAGTGCAGTAAATTGATCAACAGTCTCAGACTTCATTATTCACATCAAGTCTTGGGGGAACATATGAGTGCATTCTAACAGATGCACACTCCACAATTGTCTAGGTATCTAGGTTTAGGCTATGTATCTATTTGTTACATTTTGTATTTCAAAGTTAGGAAAGCAAAGTTTAAGTCAAACCTGATGGTGCCAGAGATATAGGCCTACTTGCTGTTTAACCACCTGTTTGTGTAGATTTCTGAGTAAGCTACGTACAAAATGAATGGACAAAAGGGACGCAGGATACACCAAGAAGCATCTTGCATACATGTAGTTAAAAGCAAGTATATCCCGGCTTTACACATAAAAGAATGATCCCAGTTATTTCCACACAGTGAGGCATAGACCTTATTAATACACTGGTATCGGATTGGTACTCGAAATCGACCAATACCCAAAGCCCAACCCAGGTAAACAGCAATTGTGCTTTGATTTTCCCTGCCCACAGTAAAGGCTGTGAAGTGAATAGCGATCATTAACCTCAAGTGACAGCTTCCCTTGAGTAATTTCCTCCCAATGTGGCACTAATATATACAGTATGTGACAGTCTGAGTTGTTGCTGAGAGACAGCAGGGTCCTGAAATACAAAATCCAAGACTGTATAAAAAAATCTTCATTAGCCACGGGAACAAATAAAAGTCATGTTCGACCATTTCACTACAAATCCACAGAACGGGAATGGAAGACAACTGGGCCTAACCTTTATTGATAGGGATTCCCACCAGGTATTAGCTGAGCCCAAATTCACAATGTTAGTCCCATGGCACATTGTGCTCAAAATCTGCTAGTCTTTGCCAGTCATGGAGGAGTGCAAGTGTTGCGTTGTTCTTGTTCAGTATTTATAGACGGGGCGCTACTGATATGTTGAAACAGTGCTGTATTAAATAGCAGAGTGCCTCATGACAGGCCTGTGTTTACTTGTCTTAAGTCAGGTATTGTGCATCACCAAAGAAACACCTTGTAAACAACAAATGTCAACCAATTTAAAAGTTATAGGTAACCGTGGTTTGTTTTTCTTTTCGGATAAAGTTCAGTAAACAAGACCATGGATTATTGGATAATAAAGGAGCGGATTGTTCCTACTTTCAAACTATCTTCAAACCACAACGTTACGCCAACAACTCAACGCAAACACTGATCATCGCAACTCAGATATGGTTAACGAACATTGGCTAACTTTTGATAATCTACTGACAAGCTAACGTTAACGTTAGCTCACAAAGTGAAAGTAACTTAATGGGCAACTATTGCCCTCGGGATACGAATCTCCTAAATTTGAGTTTGGTAAACGTATATTTACACCAGACATATCACATAGGTACAGTATCTGTCAGATAAGGCTGGCTAACGACAAGTAGCATGTTGTAGCCACTAGCACTAGTCTGCAATGAAAGCTAAAGTCAGCTAGCTAGCTATCAATAAGCTAGCCAGCTAGCCACAGAAAAAAATGTTCGTTTTAGTGTTATTTGTTTGAGTTACTAGCTTACCACTAGCTGACTATCCTCATAATTGCCGTTACGACATCCAACTAGCTAGCCAGATGGTAATATCCTCACATGTTTGAAATACTCAATGTGCTTGTTTAATCTTTAGCTGCACAACTTGCAGTAAAGCAGACACGGCTAGTTTAGCAAGCTAACGTTACAAACTTAGCCAAGTTAGCTATTATCCAATTGCTTACAGCTAGCCGGCTTGCTAACGAATTTAACGTTACTTAGCAGCTTTGCTAGTTGTCCGCCATCATAGAGCTAACGTTAGTCAAACAGTTAGGTTGGATGTAGAAGACAGACTTGTAAAGAATTCATTTTTGACAGTACAAGAAAGTCGTTCGTAATGGTTTAAGTTACATAAGCGGCTGTGTTTTACCTTGTCCGTTGTTCTGCTCCTTCCCTACTCTCTGCGTCTCTGCGGGTCTAACGTTACGGTTGTCGGTAAAATGCCCAACCGTACAGGCCCCACAGTCTGCTACGGTTGTCTTGCCATCTCTGTGCAGAAGCCTCAGAGCAGCAAAACACACGGGCGACAGGCGCGCCACCCCAAATATTGCTGTGTAATAACACGGGGCACGAGAGTCAATAGGCTACCCTGGATATAATGTTGTTATTGCACAACATCGCTACACAGACAATTAGATGAACAATTAGACCAGACCATAAGTACTTTTCATGTGCTTTTCATCTACAAGTGTAATTTAAATATTCATAATGTGTGTAGTTTTTTTTTTTTTTTTTTTTTACAGTGCACAAACACATCTTGTTTAGGCATACTTATCAAAGTGAACGCAAGTACATGCTGTTGTGCGAATTCTAACTTTGTTTTCATATATCAATGCCTCAATTTTATTTATTTATTTATTTATTTAATTATTTAATTCTCAATTTGCACCAATTTTCATTTTTAATATCTTGCCATAGCCTACTAGCCTATCAGAGTTATTTAATTTCACGTGAATGTTTGTATACAGCCTACTGTATTGCAGTGGTTCCCAGCCTGGGGGTCCAGACCCCCACTATGGGTCACCAAAGCTTCACACGGGGTCGCGAGGCCTTCTGGATTTTAAGGGGTGTAAGGCAACCTTTTAAAAAATTCATTCATTTCTGTGAAGAAAACTAAATGATTTTGTTATTTTTAAAGTTTGGATGATTATTCAAACTATAAACTTAAAAAAAAAAAAACTCAGGATAAGGGCACTATTTATAATCACTATATATCTACTAAAAAACGGAATTGTAGGCTATTAAAAGTTCCTAAATATAACAGGAAACTCATCTCTGATGCAATATTGACAGGAAATAATATGCTCAAAATTCATCCAAAGTGTATCAGTTGTTCTGTACTGTTATTGTCATGCATTGAATATAATATGAAATATCCATAAAATATGTTACTAAAGCTGGAGATATACTTGCTGTTTAACCGCCCGTTTACCTAGACATTGCGTCGCGTTAATTTCTGAGTACGTACACTATGAACGGACAAAACAGACGCAGGATACGCGAGGCAGTGCCATAAGCGAGGCAGCGCCATACGTGAGATAGTTAAAACAAGTATTTCTCCAGCTTTAGTCAGGGGTCGTCAGTTTACTCAATGATAGAAAAAGGGTCCCTTCAGCCGGAAGTATACTTGCTGTTTGACCTTCCGTTTGCATAGGCGTCACGTTAATTTTGGAGTACGTACACAATGAACAGACAAAACTGGCGCGGAATACGTGAGGCAGCGTTATGCGTTCGCATACACATATTTAAAACCAAATATATGGGAACCACTGCTGTACTGTGGTTCCCAACCTGGGTGTCAGGACCCAAAGGGGTCCGAAGAAAAATCTGAGGGGTCATGAGATAATAACCAGCTGAGAAGGAGAAAATCACTGAGAAGATCACCTGTGGTGAGGGGTGAAGTATCTATATATCTATACTCTATATCCCCATTTGTTTTGTCCAAGTGGGTAAATTAACTTTTTGTCTTCAAATTGTTTATGTAGGAAATATTGCAGAATTAGCCTAGGCCTACTTATATTCACATTGCTATTCTTACACCACATTTATTAAATGGACCCTCCACATAGGCATTGTTTGCACTTCTGGCCCCGGCTGGTGTAATTTGTTTTCACTCAGAGGCACTAGTTTTGGCTGCTTTAGAGGCTGCTGTCTGTCATGTTCATGATTCTACACCGCACATCAGTGATATGACCTGGGGTCATTGTGTGTTTGTATCTTTCAACATCAGACACCCAAGCTTGGCATAAGTAAGCTCTAATTCCCTGAGCAATAAAAAAGGGTTTATCGAGTTTGAGATTTGATATCCAGAGTTTACAGTTAGGTTTACATTAGTCTGGAAAATACTGAGACTAGGCTTCAGGTTGTTATTATATCTGATGGATCTTAATTGTAAGAGTTTCTGTGTTCTCATTCCAAAATCATCTTCTTTCACCCAAAGCTTGTGTCTATTTAATAAATAATCCATCTGCAAATCTTGACTGAGATTTTTGACTGTGGTTGAGAGCACACTTACTAGAGACCAAAGAATGAAACCAGACTGGAAGAAATGGGAGATAAGCCCTTTTATGATGTATTTATGGGGTTTTTGGGTTTACACTGCGATACATTTAATAAAATACAATATGTTGTCATATTTGTACAGTTTGTACATCTCCCTTTCTCCATATCTAACCTCTACAACTGATGTCTACTCTCACCAGATAACTATTGATTTATATACTGGCCCAAAAAATTATTATTAAGTGTCTGAGAACATCAGAACAAGCAGGGTTTGTACATGTGGTGCAGGCTGGAGAGTGAATTTTACAGTAAAAGCCAAACATTGTTGAGTCAATAATATAGATCAGCAATGGTATTAAATCAGAGTAGATACGGTATTATTGTTTTGTGCAGTATTGCAGTAAAAATTGTAAATCTGTAATTAGGGGTAAGGGTAAGTCTCCCAGAAATTAATGTAAGTTTGTGTGTGTGTGTGTGTGTGTGTGTGTGTGTGTGTGTGTGTGTGTGTGTGTGTGTGTGTGTGTAGACCAGCAGAGGACGCCAAAGTACACTTTAGTAAACACTTTCTTTCCATATCTGCAATCATTTCTAAGTGTAGATGTCCACCTTGTATAATGCTGTATGTGTAATGATGTGTGAATGTATTATTGTGTCATTACTATAATGTATTTATCTGTAGTTTATATAGTTTAGTTTGTTTGCACATATTACAAAAATAATATACAGAAAGCATTTAAGAAAAAAATTGAACATTGTGCAGATAGGTCAAAAAGGGCTAATGAGATACCTCCCCTATTAAAAGTCAATAGTCATACTAAGAAAAAGAATAAAAAGATAAAAACAAAGATTACACATAATAATAATAATAAACTTTATTTATATAGCACTTTTCAAAAACAAGCTTACAAAGTGCTTCACAGACATAGAAACAGAATTACTGTGCAATCAATAAATAAAGACAAAGAAACAATTAAAAAAAATAAAAATAAAAATAAAAAACAAACTAATCGAAAGCCACTTTATAAAAATGAGTTTTTAAAAGAGTTTTAAATGAGGACACTGAGTTGGCTTGTCTGATTTTCAAGGGAGGTTATTCCACAGTTGGGGAGCCCTGTGGTCATGGTCATATATGTTGTATTAGAGAGTAGTAACAAATGACAAATATGGTCGTACGGTTTGGAGGACTTGTTGGATTTTCAGCCATTTTAAATGAGGGTCACTTTAAAACACGCAGTTAATGTTGTGAAACAGAACTACTTCATTAAGTTTAGGCAACAGAACTACTTGTATGGTTAAGAAAAAAAACAGGGATTGGGTTAAAATCATTACTTCTGTTACAAAAAACCCCCAAAAAAGCAATGACGTGGTGACGTCACATATCTATTTACAGGTTCACTTAAAATAACAATGTTGACTTTCAGCTTCCAAGGGGACTCGAACACCAGTCTCCTGGGTGACACGCCTCCTCGCTCACAATTACATGGGTTATGTACGAATTACAATGCATTACTTTTCCAATGACTACAAACAGTGAATGACAACAGCCTGAAATAGAATATGTGCCGTTTTTACTGTCGTGGTAAATCTGCATGGGCCCAGCTCCGGAAGTCCTCCTCTGTTTTTTTTTTTTCTTTCTTTATTCTTTGTGGCGAAACAAGGAGCAGGCAGTTTGCAGTCGGAGGTTTAGAAGCCTAGAGCATCAAACCACGGCCGTGTGTTTCCATCTGTGTGTGTGTGTGTGTGTGTGTGTTTCTGTGGCTGCTGTTGTTGCTGTTGCTGCTACCACTTGCCTCTGTCTCCTCCCGTCTCTGGCCTAATCAACAAAACAGCCTCAGCTGCCCCTTCGGATCCCCTGCCAGGGTCCCTATCATCCTCTGATCAAATATTAATGTGTGATACTGAGCTTGCTCACTAATCCAAAGCCAATTAATATTATCTGTCAATTATTTACAGATCCTGAGGTGCGGAGGCAGATCCCCCAGGACTACATCGGCCAGGTTCAGAATACGTAATTGACTTCCTCTTTCGCCCCACCCCCCACCCTGTCCTCCCTTCATTCTTTCCTCCTCTCCCTTTCTCGCGTTGTCTTTCATTTTTTCCTTCTCTTTTCATCTCCTCTTTTCATCGTCT
>JAOVVB010207223.1:0-10779 GCA_028570985.1 Heterobranchus longifilis
TCTTCAGTGCATGACCTGTGACCCATTGGGGTGGGGTGGGGGGGCTATGTGTTGACTCAGCACTTTCCTCTGATATGCTTCTGCAACATGAAGTTTGCAGATAAAGGCGACATGCTGGTTCTGGTTTGGGTGAGTTCTTTTATGCGAGGGTGAGCGGGTGCTTTTATGGGGGTGAGCAAATGTGCACGCTTGCATGTTGTGTGTTCGTGTCATCATTGCACTCGAGTGTGTGAGACATGCTGACTGGGTGGAATCTCGTCAGGTTTCCTGTTCTTGCGGTCATTTTTTTTACATCCTTTTGTCTCCAAACAGGCCAAAAGAGAACATGACTTTTAAAAAAAAAACATGCTGTTGCTAAACCGCTGGCTCTGTCTCTTGACCTTGATCTAACTGCACGTTTGTATCTTAACTTTAAGAAGCCGTGGATAAAAAGTCTGAACGGTCGAATCTCCTGAGGCAGCGTGCATCACGTCAGTCCACATGTCTCTGTCATATTTCTGGATCTTTTTTTTTTACAAATCTCTGCAGGCCTCTTTTAGCACAGGATATTTTGATATCCTCCTTTGTTATCGGATTGTTGTTTCACAAAGGAAGAGGCTTGGTCTCGGACATGCTCTCTGAGCACATTTCTGTTCCTCCTGGACTGTTTGATGTCACCTGACAGCGACAGGCCGAGGCTTCACTTCAGACTTCACACAGTTTATTTTCATGGTCTCAGACAGCTCTGAGGTTCTTTTAAAGGTCCCATATTATGCTAATTTTCATGTTCATCATATGTGCATGCTTTAATGTTCAAAAAGACATTATTTTTCTCTTACTGTCTGTCTGAATTATACCTGTATTCACCCTCTGGCACTTTCTATGTGTATAGCTGTGACATCACAACCATACAGAAGTCCTGACGGCTCGTTTAAAGGCACAGTTTCTGAATACGGGCTGTGTGCATTTCTCTGTGGATTGAGCGCTTTGATACTTTCACAGTATGTATATATATCACCTAGACCTGCTTTATGATAAAAAAAACAAAACATGAAAATCTCACTGAAAGAAATGATAAAATTTAAAACAAGCAACTAAAGTAAACTCTGTCTTCTTTCCATGTCAGGGAGCTTGATGATGAGGTCATAGCCGAGCTTCCAACAGAGGTGAGAGGACGAAACACCTGAACTCCCTAATGATGCCGGTGATGTGCGGAAAGAAACCAAATGCGTTCTGAAAATGCTTCCGTTTGTGTTTCAGACTGAGCTGGACGAGAGCCAGATCGACGCCAGCTTCAAGAATCTCTTCAGACAGCTGGCCGGGCCGGTAAGCCAAATAAATGTTTCACGGTCTACACCAGTGATACTCAATTCCATCGGGTGCCGGGTGGCCCTCCGAGCATTTTCTAATTCACTAAGAAAACTGATTGACACTGGACATTTGTTTGAATGTAAATAAAGTGCCAGAGTGCATAGAACGCATTAAAATCGAGCTTGTTTCTAAAAAAAAAAAAGTGCCAGGAGAGGATCTAAATATTCTTTTCATTTTGTCCCTCCCTGATAGCAGCAGTTTATGCTTATGAATCATTTCAACATTTGAGTGATTGCATGATGGAAGAGTTTCCAGCAGACCCCTGGCCTCCTGTCATTTTACAAACGTGGCCCCCGGGAAAGTAGAGTATCCCTGGTGTCCCCGTCATGTTTCAATGATTTGTCTGTGTTTGTGCCCACAGGACATGGAGATCAGCATCACAGAGCTGCAAACCATATTGAACAGGATCATCAGCAAACGTCAGTTGCAAACAGCTGCAATCACTCACAAGCTTAACAAGTATTTTTTTTTTCAGTGTATTAAATGTGTTGTCTGTTTCTGTCTCACTTTCTCATGCTAACAGATAAAGACCTGAAGACAGACGGCTTCACAAAAGAATCTTGTCGCAGTATGATAAACCTCATGGACGTATCCTTGAAATGTTCAAATTCAGCTTCTCTTTGGTCTTAAACATTAAAACTGGGGGCAGCAGTTTTCTGGAAAAGGCAAACAGAATTCCAGAATTTGAAAATACAGCCCTCCCTAAGCCCCTCCCTTCACACAATAACCTGTACGAGTACACATCATTAATTTCATTCATTAATTTGTTATATAGTGGCAATTCTATGATAATTACCGCCCTGTTTTCTTTGCAAACGTGTGGGCCTGTAAAGCCCTTTGAGATGACATACTGTGACATGTGTTTTATTGTGTTTATTGTCAGACCCTTTACCTTTAAATCTGGCTGCTTTTTATCTTATTTAAGTTCATTCTGTTGTTGTACTTGTCACTGTTGTTCCGTAACTCGTGGGCTCAGACGGACGGCAGTGGAAAACTGGGCCTGACAGAGTTCCACGTACTCTGGGAAAAGATTAAACGATACCTGGTGAGATTAAATAAATAATTAGATAATATTGACTCTGTGTCATGGGACTTGCGTCAGCCTGTTGTTTATTTTGTCTTTTCCCGGTATTCATTTTCTGTCCCTCTTCTTTCTGTGTTATTTCCTTCGTTCGTGTCACCATGCCAGACCATATTCAGGCAGTTTGACTTGGACAAATCGGGCACCATGAGCTCCTATGAGATGAGGATGGCTCTTGAATCTGCAGGTACTGTTCTTTTTCATTTCAATTACAAGAAAAAGGAAAGAGTTTAGAGAGTGTTCCCTGCTGGATTACGATTTAAGCGTCCTATTCTGACACTTTTGATTACCGTGTTGTAAAACTTTTTTTTTTCTCCTTCAGGCTTCAAGCTGACCAACCAGCTGTTCCAGCTGATCATCCTGCGCTACACGGAGGCCGACATGGCTGTTGACTTTGACAACTTTGTCACATGTCTGGTCCGACTGGAGACCATGTTCAGTGAGTCCCATTCATCGACTGTATGAAAAAGAGTGACGCCAATGCGGAAGTGCCTTAAAATGGCATTTTTTTCTCATGACCAGCAGGGGGCGACTCCACTGGCTCCAAAAATACGTCCGGTTGTATTGAAGTCAATGAGAAAATGAGCCTACTTCTCTCTTGATTTATTACCAATGTCAGATTTTCATAAACATAAACATGGCCAAAGTAATAATGCAGTAAACATTATGTAAAAGTAATCCCTGTGAGCAAAAACCTCAGACCTTGGCTTTTAAAGAGACAGGCGCGAGTGAATACAGGTATATTCAGACAGACCGTATGAGAAAAAGAATGTGTTTTTTGAACATTAAAGCATGTAAACATGTTGTAGTAGAAACCAAAAATACAAGTATGAACTTGGAAATGAGCATAATATGTCCCCTTTAAAAAAAGGCTAAAAGTTGGTATCACCTCACTTTTACCACAAAAAAGTCCGACCCATATCAAACAATACTTACAAATAATTGCAAATAAATCACATACAGTACATGTCTGTGGGTTGCTGGGATTCATGCATGACAAAAGAGCATAATAAACCAGGAGAGAAGTTAAAATACTTGGATGACACTTGTCTTTGCTCCTGTCTCTGCAGAAACCTTTCAGACCATGGACACAGATAAAGACGGTTTCATGTCCCTCAACTTCTGTCAGGTTTGGCCACACACGTCAATTTCTGTGCATAAAGTACATCAGATTTATTCCCAATTAGCACCTAACTGACGCTCTCCCTCTCTCTGTCCTGCAGTGGATCACCCTGACCATGTTTGCCTAGAGAGGAGTGGACTCGGCTGTAAATGTTGCACTGCATCCTGCTGCAGCTCAAGTATGTGTTGTGTCACAAGTGCCTTTTTTTCTCCGCCAGTTCTTCCTCTCGCTGCTGCTGAGGCCCTCTGATGCTAAAAGACTGTAAATCCATCTTTACAGTGCCTACAGTGGAAACATGTGCCAAGCCTTTATTTGTCACGTTTGCCAACAGAGGGAGGCTCACGTCTCGTAGGAGCTACAACATTTTTATACAAACATTACAAACAGGCAGTGCTACTCTGGGGGCAGAAACAAACGTGTTGGTTAAATTTCAGTGGACGGAGACAAAAGAGATATGGACAGAATCACATTGCATTGCCAGACACCTTCTCTCGTAATTACAAGAACAGATCTCATAATTACAAGATCCTGATCTCGTAATTGCAAGAAAATACCTCATAATAAAGAGATCTCATAATTACGAGATCCTGTAATTATAACATCTTTTTTCATAATTATGAGATATTTTCTTGTAATTACGAGACAGTAACTCTTTTGCGAATGCAATGCCCTTCCGTAAAAATGTGTAGCTTGCTTAGCAATCTAGCCATATATTTTCTTAAAAGTTACCTCCTTAGCTGTCGTTCATGTTTGAAGAGCGTGCATCTACCAGGTTTTAGAAGACCAAATCTCACTTTTAAGAAAGTAAATTAATGAATTAGGTATAGTCAAATAAATTGATTGATTGACTAATAAACATTACATTGATAAATAGATTAAATGCATGAAGAAATTGAGGGGAAAAATATGTATTAATTATTTTCCTTTTGCAGGATTTAGCTGTCCATGGGCATATTTTCAGTAGAATTCAGGAGCTGGGTTTGTTAAACTTGAATATGAAAATCATTTTTCTTTTTCTTTTTCTTTTGGTAGTAGAGGTAGTCAGCCAAGCTAAGTTAAGTTAAAGGGGCAGTCCACCAACTTTACACCCCAAAGTGTCTCCTGCAGAATCAAATGAAAGTCACTATCCAGGTGCGTCATGGGAAATGTAGGATCCAGAGTAAACAGTTAAGAGAGTTAAGATGAGTTCATAAAGGAAATGAAAAAAAGTAAGTTGCCAAGTAACAAACTAGTGTTTATGTTGTCCATGTTGCACTGAAACCAATATGATTATTTTTGCTCAAGAACCAAAACTTCAGTCTGCAAGTTTTGCCCCTTTTAGGTAACTGGGAAATTTTAAGTGGTGTTTTTCTTACTTATTAATGATTACTAATGATCGCAATGTGCTTTCAATTTCAATTATCGAAATCAAAAGCAGGATTGCGGATCCCTCCATTTTAAATAAATGATTTACACTTGATGCCATCTTTCCAAGAAGAAAATGTCAATGACAAAACCAACGAATGGCACAGCTGTCAGTGCTGAAAAGAAATATTTAAATCGAAAATGTAATACAATCATGACCTTAAAATCAAAAAGTCTAATCGAATTGTGGATTTAGAGAACTGTGACACCCCTAATCGATTGAAAGGGATACTTCTGCATGGCTACATTCATCCGCATTTTTGATTAAATCAATTCACTGATAAATGAAAACAATCCCGTGGCTAGTCCACCGAGAGTTAATGTCCTTGAGGACAATCAGAGCTTATTTTTCATAGAAGCTGAGCCTGCTGTCAGTTATCTCGATGCCAGATGTGGAGAGTGTGCCAGCTCGTTCTCCAGCCTACTCTTTTTAATGCCACACATTCAGCGCATATGAATGTGCGGAGTACATATCTCTACTCTGCCTTTGTAGCGACGTCGCCGGCGTGGCACTTTGTGTTTACATTTTGTGCCAAACTTTGCTTTCATCTCAAAAGTCCACCCATGCTGGGCCCTGCAGTGCGGAGACAAAATGTGCTGTATCATAGAGAATGTGTTGACTTCTATTTCTTTGAAACTAATCCTTACTTATCATTATGCATGTCACTTTTTACTGACTGTTTTGCAAAACATATATATATTAAAAAATCATTTTATATCATGGATGTCGTGGTGGTTGAAAAAGGGATGCGTCAGCCTTGTTTTATCTCAAAGGGAACAAGAACATGTCAATACTTTTGGTGAAGGTAAACTATTATGCAAGACGGATGGATATGTTGTATGCATGCAGTGTGAAATGTGTTTTATTGTCTGCCTGCCTCATTTCTGTTCAACCAGGGGAGCAAGTGTTTTATTTGAAGAGTTGTATTCCAAAATAATATGTCACTTTTGGGGGAAAAAAAGATGTGAAAGCTTTTAAGTATGGAGGATTGACATATTACGTGTTATCATGTTCTTCCTAAGCAAGTGTTTCAACTGCCAAAATAGTTTGTTCTGGCAATTATTGTTGCTTTTTTGTAAATGGAATAATCGAATTTGAAACATTTAATCCAAAAGTGACAGCCAAACTCTTACATTTCTATAATACTCCAACAATGCCAGCATTCATGTCTTCAGTTTCTGCAGTGTAATGCTTATGTAACTTTAGCTAATGTTTACAATGGTAACACTCTGGGTCCCTTTGGACCCACTCATCATGGGATACATTGGTTTACTGTGTAGCGCCTCTGGAAAACTTCAATACACACTTTGAAAATAAACATGGGGATTTCATGCGTCTCTGAATTAATCATCAATTTATATTCTTGTAGAGTCTGAGACAGGTGATTATTATATGGTTGTGATCATAAACTGTGTCAAAAAAAAGATGGACGTAGCTTACGGGACTGAAAAGTGAAACCTTAAACCTGCATTCTTTCTAACGGCAGCAGGGGGCGATTCCACTGGTTACAAAAAGAAGTCAGATTGTATAGAAGTCTATGGGAAAATTAGCCTACTTCTCACTTGATTTATTACCTCAGTAAACATTTTCATACTGAGTTTATGGTCTCATGGTCTAACATCTTTAGCGGTTAACTTGAACACCAAGTAATTCTCCCCAGCTCCACCCTCTTGTCCAAATATGGTCACGTCCGGTCGCTTCTGGTTGCAAAAAAACAAGATGGCGACGGCCAAAATGCCAAACTCAAGGCTTCAAAACAGTAGTTCACAACCCAATGGATGATGTCACAGTGGCTACGTCCATTATTTTTTAGTGTATGGTTGTGATGAGTAAAAAAAAAAAAAAGGCTTCCCTCCACACCCCAAAGAACAACACAAACAAACTTAATATAATAATAAATAGTACCTTTAGTAACAATATTCATATGAAAAAAACAAGCACAGTAAAATACCTTAAGTCTAATGTACACATTTCAACAACATCATAATATTAAGATCTTTACAGCAGATTTTGTGCTCATTGTTAAGTTAAATTGCAGACATTTATACAAGCTGATCACATATTTTAAGTTACAACAAAGAGTTTAAAATGATAAAAAAAAAAAAAGAAAAGAAAAGTTTTCGTCTGGAGCCACTCAGTATAGAGGAATGTCAGATGTTAGATAAGGCACAGTGACATGAAAACATATCTATATCTAAGTGAGATTCTTCAGAGGACTATAATATTATCATCTTTTGACCTAAGACTAAAAACAGCCCAACTGCTCACCTAAATAAAAAACTAAGTGTGATTTTCTTTGGCACAATAGCGTGAAATATAACCCATAACCACTTTAAGTCACGTTAAACCACTTTCAAATCAATCTCTCTTAGACGTAGTTGTTGTTGTGCTCAATCTTGGTCACCATGGTGGAAACCAGCCGCTCCAGCTGCTCCGCTCGGTGCTTGCCTGTCTGCAGGACCTCCTCGTGATTGGCCTTCTCCTCGCTGTCGTAGTCCATCACTGCCTGGTTGGTGATCAACGAGAGGGCGAAGACCCGCATGCCGCAGTGACGCGCGATGATCACCTCGTGGACTGTGCTCATGCCTGCCGAGGAAAAGAGGGCATTCAAAATAAAACGTCAGAATAAATATGAAAGATACATATAAAAGGCCCCATAGTGTGCTTATTTTCAGATTCATACTTGTATTTTGGGTTTCTACTAGAACAGGGGGCTCAAACTCAAATTGGCTTGGGGCCACTGCTGTATTTTCATCTCATAGGAGGGCCACTTCAACGTTCAAGTCCTACAAGAAAGTGCAATATTCTGAAATTGTACTTTTTTATTTGTTTGACAACAAATAAAGCAAGCTCCACCATCTCTACCCGCTCTCTTCTTATCAAAAACTGACTGCAGTCGTGGGCACCTTTGACCTTTGACATTATTTCGCGCCAAACTAAATATATATATATATATATACATATATATATATATATATATATATATAAAATTAAATATTTTGCAGGCCGGGTTGTTTTACAGGTCTATTTTTGACATCATGTCGTGGGCCGGAGGGAGGAGGAGCGGGAGCCGAAAATGGCCCATGGGCTGGCAGTTCGAGACCTCAAAAAACACTTTATTTTTGTCATCCTGTCTGTCTGAATATACCTGTATTCACCCTCTGTCTGAAACACTGTCTCTTTAAGCCCCCCCTCCTGAAAAAGCCCAGTCTGATTGGTCAGCGTTTCCGGGTCTTCCACATCTGTGCTCTTAGCATCACTGCACCGTCACTGCAGCTGCGGACTAACTGTAATGCCACTGTAGCGCCACTTTCTACACATATATAGTAGTTGTGACATCACAACCTTACAGAAGTCCTGACGGCTTCTTTATAGGCCCAGTTTCTGAATACGGGCTGTGTGCATTTCTCTGTGGATTGAGCGCTTTGATACTTTCACTGTATTTATATAGCACCTAGACCTGCTTTATAATGAAAAAGACATGGAAATCTCACTTTTACAATATAGGACCTTTAGGTTCATACTCACCAACAGCATCAGCACCCAGTTTGTGCAGCATTCGGGACTCGGCGATGGTCTCGAACGAGGGCCCACCCAGCACGCAGTAGACGCCCTCCTTCAGGAAGTCTCCGTAGCCGAGCTCCTGTCCCACATCCATGGCCATCTGCTGCAGCTCTCTGTCGTAGGCGTCGGACATGCAGGGGAAACGCACGCCGAACCTGTGAGACGAAAACAGGTAGAAGGTTTAGTGAGGGCAAGGATGGTAATATGGCTGAATGTCTGCAGATAGTGACACTTTCTCTTTGCTGATTTAAAACTATTTGCAGCAGGTGCAGGAAACCCATCCTACCTCTCATCGTTGGGTCCAGACAGCGGATTGTTGCCAGCGAAGCCCGGCATGTTGAGGTGGTCTTTGATGATCATGATGTCCCCCACTTTAAAGTCCTGGTTGAGGCCTCCGGCTGCGTTGGTCAGCATCACCGTCTCCACGCCGAGCAGCTTGAAGATGCGTATGGGCAGGGTAATCTGGAAACACACACACATACAGTATGTAAATATCGACATTACATAACCAGTCAGAAGGGACTTTCAGCAGCATTCACAGCCACACATTTCATGGCAATTTGCTCCTCAGTTCAAGTGTTAAAGGTCCCATATTATGCAAATTTTCAGGTTCATACTTGTTTACACATGCATGTTGGTCAGTCAGCATTTCCAGGTCTTCCGCATCTGCGCTCTCAGCATCTCTGCACCGTCATTACAGCAACGGCACTGTAGCGCCACTTTCTACCTATATATGGTATAGTTGTGACATCACAACTGTATGGAAGTCCTGGTGGCTCATTTAAAGGCACAGTTTCTGAATACGGGCTGTGTGCATTTCTCTGTGATTTGTGCATTTTGATACTTTCACAGTATTTATACAGCACCTAGACCTGCATTATAATAAAAAACAGACATGGAAATGTCACTTTTTACAATATGGGACCTTTAAAATACTCTCTGAAACACGTTGCAGCACACACACCTTCTGGATTGGGTAGCCCTCATACAAGTGGAAGCGCCCCTGCATGCAAACACACGGCCTCCCCTTTAAGGTGCCGAACACCAGCCGGCCTGCATGTCCATGCACTGCAGAAAAGGGGGAAAAAAATCTGTAAATATGAGCAGAAAACAGGAAACCAGTCAGCAACTGAGAGGTTCGTAGTTAAACTCACCGGTGCTCTGTGGAAAGTTGGGGATGTCCTTGTAGTTGAAGGCTACCTGGTCCTTCAACATGTCAGCCAGGCCTCCGAGCCCCGAGCCGCACACGATGCCCACTGTGGGTCGCACGTCTGTCTGGGCCAGCAGCCAATCAGCAGTGGCCTTGCAGTCCTCGTAGCTGTAGCTGGATGACATGACAGAAGGATCTGAGGTCAGGTTGACTGTAGTCCTTATTGACCTTTCTTTACCTCCTGATTCATTCATGTGATGTGGTCATTAAAATCAGATTACAGCATAAGAGGCTTTGTTTCTGGGTGGCAGGCCTGATCTGAGAACTGCTACTAATAAGGATATGACTTGGAGAGACACATTCCTGCAGCAGTAGCACGCCTCTCATGGTGACATGCATTTTTTTTTTGTCTGCTGAGTTTATTACACTCACGAATTCCTTACATAATTTCTGTAATTCCTTTCATATGACAAACTGCTTTCATCCCCATTCAAGCAAGGATCAATGGATACACAGATAAATACAAGTCAAACCCTTTAGTGCTTGAAACACTATAAAGTTCAATAAAGTTGCCACCTACTGTCACAAAACAGCCTTAATACGTAATATTGATATTACTATTGGTCTGATCAGTAATAAATGTGCTATAAAGTCCATATAAAGTGTAAAAACTCCCTCAGGAATAAATTAATAGCTTTTCAGAGCATGTGCGCATTTTATTTTGGCCCAAAGCCAAACATTCCCGGTATATTTTTTACCCACGGCCCGACCTGCCCATGAAGGGGCCATGTGTTCAGCAGCATGGGAAGCTGAAATAACAGTGTGTTCAAAAGTCTACTCACCCTTTGTTTGCTTCTGGAAACATTGCGGAAGATTAAATATCTGATGAGGTGAGAAAAATGAGTAAATGTGCACTTTTTTAAGCGCAGAAAATGAAGTTCCAAAGCGGCGACAAAAAGAATTGTTGAATCGGAGCCCAGCTGTTGAAAATGTAAAAGTTTTTTTTTTTTTCTTTAATTCTTCTGTTGAGTTTTTTTCTGGTTTGGAGTCCTGTTAAAGTCTGCAGTTCTTCTCACTTGTCTGTGGAGAAAAGGCGAAGTCGCCGG
>JAOVVB010207234.1:0-10779 GCA_028570985.1 Heterobranchus longifilis
GGGGGGGGGGGGGTGGAAGTATTATCAGAAAGTACAGGAACTTTCCGGATGGGGTTTGGTCAAACACACGCAACACGGCTGCTTCAACGTGTGTACTGCTTCATTCATAAAACAAGGAAGTACGCTACCAATTTACGCTGGGGAATTGGTAATAGCAATTTACGCTGCGGGACGCTGGGGACATGTGGTCCCCACCACTTTTTTGAAATGGTCAATTTTGTCCCCACCACTTTTTAACACCATAATTTGTGAAACAATAGCTTTCACCAAGAAATATTAACAAACAAATGAGAATGCTTTGAGAGTTTTATTTGCACAATAAGAAGAAGAAGAAGAAGAAGAAGAAGAAGAAGAAGAAGAAGAACATACTGTACAATGCAATGTAAATGAAGAAGAAATACATGTGCATTGTCCAAAAAAGTAACATAAGCAAAAATAAAAAAGCCGACTGATTCTTAAAATGACCCCAAAAACATGCATGTGCCGATCAGACAAATTCTTTTAACCCAAACCACGACCTTTTTTCTAACTCTACCAAGTTTGTTTTGTTGCATAAACCGACCGCCTACTTGGGAGTGTTTGTTTTGACGTCCTGTGAATTTGTATTGTTTTGATGTCCTGTTTTTAACTTTGGATTGCTGTATCTTGTCTTGTCGGGTGTTTAATAAAGAAACCTTGACTTTGACCTTGACGGCGTCCGTTTTAACAACGTTAATGGCATGTTTAAAAGTAACATTTAGGTATAAGGGTTGATCGTATGGGTCGTAGTAGAGAGTCGGAACATACAACCTATTTTTCTTTTTCTTCTTCTTCTTCTTCTTCTTGTTTCACAGCCAGTAAAAATAGAATTAACTTCCCTGACATTATATATTTAGTGTCGTTTTTTTTCTACATCAAACAACAATCAGACTGCGGGCATCGGTCCAGCTGCGAGCTTTTCTTGGCTCTCACTCCCACTCTGCACAGTTCACATTAACACACATGTCCCACGTTAACGAGAATTTTACACACATATCTTGAAAACTAATCCTTTAAGGCTGCGTTTTCCCAGAAGCCTCCTGAAAATAATTCCTCCTCTGCTGCTCGGGAGGTGAACGGTGCCCAAAAATGCTTCAGGGAAACCTGGGAAAGTTGCTTTCTGGATTTCAGCCGCTGTCATCATCTGAGCTGAGACTGCAGCGCTGCGCAGCAGAGAGACGAGGAGGAGAAAGTCTGAAAGTTTCACAGGTTGCACGATGTCACGAAAAAAAAGGAGAGCAGAACTTTTTGGTTTTTCTTTTCCCAGTCTGAAAGGTTTTCACCCTGAAGTCACGTCACTCATTTCTGTTTTTAAATTCATCTTTCACACGGTAACTCGTTTGGGTTGTAAAACTCGGAAACTCGGAAACTTGAATTTGTGCCAGAATCAAAACTATAAAACTGAGTCACACATAAACACAATGTGTGTATTCATACAGATACTATGTGTCTGTCATCACTGCACTGAGGAATTGTGGGACTCCAAACCTATAAAACACAAAAAGTGCCCCTGAGCAAGACATTTGTACAAGAAGATGCACCAGTTTACATTCACAGAAGAAACCAGTTTACAGCTTCAGTGAACCAAAGAATTAACTCTCAGAATCAAATCTGATTTATTTATTTATCTTCTGTAGTAGGAATAACAGGCCTACATGGGAGCGAAATACCGTTCTCTATAGATCATGGTGTATGTCACATTAAAAACAGACAAGGACACATAAAACCAAGAACATACACCTGGTTCCAATGATATCAGTCGATTCAATGGCCCGTATCATTCTATATCAGTCCCATATAGTCCCATATTTCAGTCGGATATTCATTATTTTGGATAAAGGCATCAGTATGTGCTGGTGTATGTCCCAGTGTGTGACTCTACAGGTCAAAACATCAGCTGTCTCCAGCAGAAATCCACCTGTGACGAGCTTCTGATGGGCTGCAGGTGAGCTGCTGTGATTGGCTGGTTTGAGTTGATTGTGTAGGAGGTTCCTGGATGGTGATTGGCTCCTGACTTGGAGCCTCTGGGATATAAGGCCAGCTCACCTCCTGCACGTCTCACCTCTTTCTGTTTCAGTCTGCGTGTCCGTTTGTCTCCTTGTTTGTGACCTTTTCTGATGTTTTTCAGTCAGAAGTTTATGCGAATAATTTGTGTTCTGATTCACTGGTTCAGTTTTAAAGACAGTTTTTGTTTAATTTAGCTCCATTTTGTTTGTTGTTTAGCTGAATCACCATGAGCTTTTCCCAACAACGTGATTTTCATTTTCACGTTTAAGAAGTTTCTGCAGAAAACCAACAGTAACCAGGTTTCTTCAGAGCATGTAAATGCATCGTATGGCAGTCTGAGATCACAAAGACAGGATGCTCTGTGTGTGTGTGTGTGTGCGTGTGTGTGTGTGTGTGTTTGTGTGTGAGAGACGAAGGGCACTACAAGCTTCTGCAGCAAAGAGACTGCAGTGGAACAGCAGGATTCACTAAAGAGAGAGAGAGAGTGTGTGCGTGTGCGTGTGCGTGCGTGCGTTTGTGTATATGTGTGTGTATATGTGTGTGTGTGCATGCATGTAAAGTGTTTCTGTGGTCACTCACAGCAGCATTCCTAACATACTGCTGACCAAACATCAGGAAATCAAATGCACCCTCCTCTCAACCCAAAAAACATGCGCGTACACACACACACACACACACACACACACACACACACATACACACACACACAGGGTTGACAGACTGCAGCTGTTTCTTCCACAGTTTCACTACGTTAAATTGTGTTGCATTCATGATCTGTGGGAAAAACTAACGTTCGTTCAAAGCAAAGTTAAATGGCCTGCGTTTAATTGCAGATAACATTTGTATGAAACTGAGTTTACCAGACCTCTGTTCACCCGCTGCTCATGATTACAAGAATAACATACCACAGCTGCCATGTTCATATCTGCATGTTACCATGTGTTCCGTGTCCTGACTGTGGAAACACATATCCCTCTGGGACAATAAATCTAAATCTAATCTACCACACAATTGTCAGGTGAAGAGTGGCATTGTGGGTAATGTAAGCGCCAGGTTTTGACAAGAAAGAAGATCAGATCTTAATTACCTTTAATTGCTTTTTTGGCTTTCAAACACGTTACCTGAATGTTTCGGGTTTTAGGAGCTCACAGGTCTCTTTGGCTGCGTTTACATTACAAGCAAATGTGGCCCAAATCTCTTTTTTTGCTCTTATGGTATTTTTTCAGAGTAGTGTGGACACAGATCTTTTTTTCAATTAGATCTGAGCCACTTTCATACAGTATGTGGTCCTAAAGGTTTTTACAGACTGGGCACGTATTTTTCATGCGATTCATTCGCACGTCAATATATTTTTTCGGACTGTTGTTTTTCTTATGAGTACTTATACACAGAACGCAAATATTACACGGCGACACCTTTTTTTTTTGGAACGAGGTTTATTTTTCTGAGCTTTCGCACCGCGAATAAAGTCATCCGCCAATCAGGTTGTGTTGTTTACTGATGAGGATTATAAAATTACAACACGGAGGCTCCTATTTACAGTCTGCGGTCCAAACCTGGACGGCAAACTTGATTACTCCTTTAAATCTAAAAGTCAGCGCATAGCAGATCCACTCCTTCCATTCTTACCTTTCACAATAAAAGCCCTAAACATACACGTAACTGTTTACCAGAGGGAGCTCAAATTCACTCTGAGCATTTTACTAAAAGGAAACTCATATTATCTGACAGTAGCTTAACGTTAAACTCGACAACAGCAGCTCTGGGTCATTTGTCACTCAGGGAAAAAAAGATGCAAATTGCAAACCTCTTATTGAATAATTGTGGCAAATTTGCGTCGGTATGAGTAGTGTTGATCAACATATTTGCAGGCGATTATTTTGTATTTTTGTGTCATTTATTCGTCACGTCCCCGGTGTGTAACGGCCTTAAGCCCGACACATATCTGACCATGTGTTAGAACGGTCAGGATGTCAGGACATCAGGATTCATGCGACTTTTTAGATTAGATTAGCCATTATTGTCTCCCTTGGGAGAAATTTGTCTCGGGCATTCGAGAGAACACAGGTGACGTACGGCACGCAGCCTCTCCATGTACACATCCAACAGTCCTCCAAACCATACGATCATATAGGTCGTATGTTCCGACCCTCGAATACAACACATATACCTGCCGGCGTTTCCTAAAATAGCAAATAAATATGACCCATATGAGCGCTTTTCACCCTCCTGCCTAAATGTTACATCCGTGGTTTTAAACATGCCGTTAACGTTGCTAAAACAGACGTTGTGTTTAAGCAACAAAACAACTCGGCAGGGTTAGAAAAAAGGTCGTGGATATTTGAGACATTCCGTGCATCCAATCCACATCAACTTATAAATGAAACCATAGACGCTGACTTCAGCGGCCTCCATGTTTACTTCCGTACGTCAGACTTTGTATGAAATTGTGACGTCTCAAACATTTACTTCAGGTTCAGTCTGAACACCTTTGACTGATCATGTGACCCTCGTCATGTTTGATGAAGAAGAAGAAGAAGAAAAAATTAACTGCTTATTGAATCCAGGAACAGTTTGGCAGTTTTTGTCTTTGGACACAAAACGATATTTAACAGCAGAAAATAAAACATGTCAGTGTGGAATAACAACACGAGAAAAAGAAAATATTTATCTTTGTGATTCTCCAGAGATTTACTTTGAAACCTTAAAATCCTCTCCTTGTCTCCTCTCCTTACTCCCTCTCCTCTCTGTTTTCTTTTCTTGGCTTCGTCAGTTTCCAGTTAGATTTTGAGGTTTGTGGTAGCAATGAAATGAAGACGCCCCATTAAGAGATTTTCTGCTCGTCAGTGCTGTGTGTGCATGTGCGTGTGTGTGCGTGCGCGTGTGTGTGTGTGTATTTATGTGAATAGAGGCCAAACTCCAGCAGAGAAGAGGGGAGGAGGTACGAGGATTTATTGCTGAGCTAAACTCTTATCTTCCTACAGAGGGAGGACACAAAGTCCACATTATATAAAAGTCGAGCAGTGTGTGTGTGTGTGTGTGTGTGTGTGTGTGTGTCAAAAATCTAAAAATGTAAAGCGGGAGAAGAATGGCGGTGTTTCATAAAACTTAAAAATAAAAGTACGGACGTTGCACCAATAAGCAGACGAGGAGAGGACAGCGGGTCTTCGGTGCGGCAGAAATATCGAGGGGTCCTCAAACGTTACATCTGGGGACGTCTGTGAGCCAATTAGAAGACAGTATTTTCCCCAGGAGTGTGATGTCACCTCTTTGCTGCCACATAAGTATAAATAGAACGTACGTTCAATGTGGGTTTTTAAAAAAAAATCCTTTTACCTCGAGAACGAATGAGGACAAAAAATGACTAACACAAAATAAATACATAAATAAATGAATGAATGTATGAATAAATTAATGTATAAATAAATAAATAAATAAATAAATAAATAAGTAAGGCAGTTCATAAAACATCAATAAATGCTTAAATAAATGCAGAAACAAAAAAATAAAAAATAAAAATAAATGTCAGCCAATTTATTTCTAGAAATATACAAAACTGGGGCCAAATTTACAAAACATCTCCTAACTGGCTGAAACCTGCCGCCACAAAAGTGACAAAGCACTGCTCCGAGTAACTTATTAATAACTTACAGAAACATTGTGTGCACCCTCTAGAGAGCGCCGCGGCGTGCCGCTGAGTTCCGCGCTGACTCGGTGGGGGCGACCTTTCCGAACTTTCGCATTTTGACCCTTTTTGCAAAACATGGCATCAGTTTCTCTGTGAAAGAGTCTGTGGAACATACATGCATGTTGGACAGCTGCTGCCAGCCCCACAAAACTTCTCTTCAATGCATTTACCAAAATATTAATTTTAATGCATTGATTCAGTGTTTGATTCAGTCTAGTTCAGTGAGTGGAGCTGCTGTCTGGACTCCAGTGACTCACTCTGACATCCTCGTTCTGTGTTACAGGCAGAGAGTGGGCGAGTGGGAAAAGTCAGGGATTCATGAGCACTTGTATGTTGAAACGGTACATATGGGACACTAAAAAGAGTCATTCAAAAAGATTTGTTTTGCCCATCACTTGTTGCAAACAGAAGGGATTTTTTTTAATCTTGTGGCAGATCAATTTAAAGAAACAGAGTGGCTGATGTACAAACATGTCAATCACACCTGCTTCAAATGTTATCACTCGACTGAATGGCCCTTATCATCCTACATCAGTCCCATATATCGAGGACAGTAGAGGCCGTCTCTCCAAGCTAGAAGATCCAGAAGGCTGATAAGTTCAGTCGGTTTCGGTTTCACTTCCGTGAGTTTCGTCACTTTCTTTAGGTTTAGGCTCTGATAAGAGTCCTTCTACACTTCTGTGAGTTTTGCTGGTACGTTGAGGAGAAAAACACCTGCGTTTCAGTGACTTTCTTTCGGTTCAGGCACTGAAAAGTCGTCGTTAAGGTGAGAAAAAAACTTCATGGTTTGGATGTTAAAATGTTGTTTCAACCAGGATGTGAACTCCGGTCTCCCACGTGAAAGCCCTGTTTTTTTGTTTTTTTTTGGGTCTCCCGCATGAAAGCCCTGTTTTTTAGGATCCATCCACCACACTAACCTACCTCCTTACATGTCGTTCGATGCTCTATGTACGTCATCGTCTGACTCCCAGCGTTGCCGCAGTAACAGTTACAACCATGTCAATCGATGATGAATCGATTGATAACAGCCTTCTAGCAGACCCTACTGTCCTAGATATATGGGACTGATATAGGATGATAAGGGCCATTCAATCGCCTGATATCATTCAAAACGGGTGTCAATCATTCCTGTTTTCTCCGAATAGTAAGACAAAAAATCTGTGTCCATTGCATTATTAGTTTTTTCCCAAATAACATATTCGGGTACATCCCGATCATCATTCAATCATGGCAGAGTATATAAGTCACGGTGACATCATATGCAATAAATACGGCATCGCATTGAAGAATCAAATCATAATTCCCTGCGTTTATTTTGAATTACAGATTTTTCAAAAGCTTCACTTAAAAATGTCCCATGCGGTCAGTTTATTATTAATACTCTCTTCCCATTGGCTCACAGAGCAGGGAAAATGAAGGAAAATCTGGGTATTTTTCAATGAAGAAAAAAATCTGTAAAACCAATGAGGCGTACACGGTGCAGAATTGCATCATTTTATACACATTTCCTCCAAATTCAGCCTGACAGATGTGATATCTTAGACTTTAAAATAAAGTTCTGTGGGTTTGAAGTTTGGATAAAATAACACGTGTTTGTAAAGAAGAAGCCACCAGAGCATCAGAGGTTTTATTTTGTCAGTATTTTGGCTGATCTCAGGTCAGTGTGTCAGACATGAATCCAGCATGAACATCAGTCATCATCAGACCACGAGTCTCTGGTGTTTCCTCTCCTGTGACTCTCAGTCACTGGCCTGCTGACTCCAACACACCCGGCTAAAATTAACCCTCCTGCTGTCCGTCGCCCTGCAGTAACCCACCTGCATGATGTCATCGCGCTGTCATCGCTGAACAAACATCAACTCACTGAAACTTAACCGGACCGTTCACATTCCACGCACCGTCCTGCTGGCTTTTTTACGAGGAAGTCAAACTGTCTCTGAGTGTTTTTGATTATTTTTGTCCAATCAATTCATGATGATGTTTAAATTGTGTAAAAGAGTGTCACATGACATGTCTCTGCTTCATATCCAGCTGTGGATTTGTGTCATCTCCTTCCAGACATGACGAAATATAAGAAAAACAACCCTGTAGGTTGTTTGTACAAGCAGCAATTATACCCCATATTATGTTTCTTGTTGAGTGGCGCCCTCTAGCGGCCGTATGACGGCAGCAAAGCAGAAAGTCATGTGACGCAGTATTAAGAGCGAGAAAGACCGTTTATGGCGGGCGGGATGGGTGGTGGATGGGTCAAAGAAACACAGGACTTTGACGCAGGAGACGTGGTGTTCGTGTCCAATTAGAAAATATCAGTAAACGCGAGTTATTTTAACTTAGCGTAACAAACTGAAGTATGTCACATGCGTAATTACCTCATGTACGTACACACATAAGTGAAGTAACGTAACAAATATACTGTTTTTAACCCAAACCACAATCTTTTACCAACAATAGCCAAGTAGTTTTTGTGCCTAAACCTAATCAAACTGTGACCATCTCACACAACGTTAACGTTAAGGATGGAAAATGCTCCTGTGGGTCGTATTTCCTGCCACCACTAGAGACGCTAATTTAGTAAACGCTCATATGGGTCGTATTAGAGAGTAGGAACAAACGACTGATGTGGTAGTGTGGTTTGGAGGACTTGATGCGAAATATATATTCAATATAGAAATAGTGAGGTTGATCAGCAGCACAGTAATTGGCTAATGCTAATACTAGTAAGAGCTAGCAGTTAGCAACATCAATAGTATTAGCAACAGCTGGTGGTGCATTCGTCTAGTAATCAAAAGGTACCTGGGTCGACCCCCTGCTCCTCCAGAGAGACTGTCGAAGTGTCCTTGAGCAAGACACTGAACCTCCATCCACGCTCCACCTCTTTGCCCATTTTTGGATTAGCCGGGAGTTAGGCGGAGTCAGGCACTGGCAAAATGGCGACGGCCAGCGTCACCCACATCGAGCTTCATTTTGGCTCTTCAGAAACCTATAGGTGACATCACGGAGACTACGTCCATATTTTATACAGTCTATGCTTGTCACCTTGCATGGCAGCCTCTGCCATTAGTGAATGGGTGAATGTTGGCATGTGTGGTCAGTAGACTAAAAAAGCGCTTTATAAATGCAGCTCATTGATATACACATGTAGACACCACATCCGGCTTGTGAGATGCGTTTCTGGCGCTGCCATCTTGCAGGGGAGTACTGGCCAGGTCAAATGCAGCTCATACTACTGGCTGATTTGTTTATCACATTTTCAGAAATCTACATTAAATGTAAAGTGTAAATAAAGATGAAGACGTTTTACAGAATGAATATGTAAACCCGGAGAAAATGTGCTGAGTGTCCACCGCAGAGCAGTCAGCAGAGACTCTCTGAGTCGAATAACTTAATTTCAACATAATTTAATTTTGTAGAAATTATCCCTGTCAGAGAACATACATATGTGACGATAATGTGACAGTATAATCATAGGCTTCTCTTGCCACTATTGTTTCCCACTTACAGTGTAAATATTTAACTCAACACTGTATCAACAACAACTACAGTCCTCCCACAGACAGGATCTGAATCTTTGCCATGTTGACCCCCACAACACACAATACGTGATCTGTGGGCAGTTTAACAAAGGAGTGGTGACCCCCACTCATACTCAGTGTTGTGGTAGTTACTGAAAACTAGTAATTAGTCACAGTTACTAGTTACCTAGTTTACTAATTACTTTCACCAAAAAGACATGCGTTACTGTGATAAGTAACTTTTTAGTTCCTTTCTTCTTCACAAGTTTACGTGAACGCACCACAAATTAATGAGGCGCAGCTGAACGCGCCATTAAGTTGCGTCAGTGGTCAGTGCCTGCAGACATTTCGTTTTTTGTTTACGTAACTCAGAAGGTAAATGTTGCCACACCGGTGACTTCAGGGACGCAGGAGGATTTTACAGTTCTGTTGTTTCTCCGTCATCTCCGACTCCAGCAGTGACCATAGTGTCTGGAAAAGTGCAGCTGCAGACTGTTACACCGGTAAGCTAACTGTTAGCTGTTGTAATTATTTTGAGTGTAATACAGCTACTTTAGATCATTTAGCTTTAACGTTACCTGCTGCCAAGTACCCAGCCGTAGTTTACACTCTACTCTACTTTTGTCATCATCTTTTATCTTAAAATATCTCCACACTGCCGACATTGCTGCTCCTCCGCCTCCCTGTTTAACTGACGAGAGGTGAACGTCACGTTGCCATGAAGTGGTATCAGTGGGGTAGTATCGGAGCAGTTTTACGAGTACAAGTACACGAGCACAGTATAGGACGTGTATCCCTAACTAACACAGTAACAAACCTTTCCATAACAGTAATTACTTCATTTAAAAAAGAATGTGTTAGAGTACTAGTTACTGTAACATGTTAGTCCCAAAACTGCTCATATTGTTTTATTTTCAATAGAGTTATCTCCAGAAATTAACAAGACAGAAAGAGACAGAAAGAGAGA
This sequence comes from Heterobranchus longifilis, assembly GCA_028570985.1. Lineage (NCBI taxonomy): Eukaryota > Metazoa > Chordata > Actinopteri > Siluriformes > Clariidae > Heterobranchus > Heterobranchus longifilis. The sequence continues at coordinate 10,193 of JAOVVB010207234.1, forward strand.
GAAAATAGACTCAATTTTGTGCAGCAGTATGTTTTCTTCTCTTTAAGAATTAGTCTGACATTTTTTGGTAAACCCTCCTGTTCTCCAACTTGCCAAAGGGCTGATATGAAGTCACCTTTAATGCAAAACAATTCAATAAAGTTTAATCATAAACATCAGACGACAAGACAAAACAAGTAAAAACTTATGTGGTGCTTTAAATTAGATGTTTTTCCAACTGAGTCTTGCAAATGTAAAACACAGAAGATAATATTTCAGGGTCTGCAGCTCGAAATGTATGACGCCGCCGACTGCACGTGTGAACACGTCCACCTGCAGTTTGCAAAAAATCAACGCAGTATAAACAGAATCATGTGTGTGTGTGTGCGTGTGTGTGTGTGTGTGTGTGTTTCTGCTGTCCAGTTATTTTGGAGTTCATCAGGACTTTTACAGACTCACTCTGATCCAAGTCTAAACCACAGAAAAACCCCAAACAATCACACCCAAATTATGATGGCATGTTAAATTAATTCATATTGATTGAACGTAAACAGTAAATTACGGATGATGAGTTTTTGTTGGAGGTAAACACGGAACCAATATAAACA
>JAOVVB010207245.1:0-10779 GCA_028570985.1 Heterobranchus longifilis
CTATGGGGATTGACCCACCTTTGGAGACAGCTCCTAGTGGTTATTTGAGGAACAGCAATTGCATTTTAGCACTTCTGCATTGCCACTCCAAGGTGTAACGTTTGAACAACGATCAATATAAATACACTCTAAGCCAACAAAATGAAACTCAAAAGGGATTATTTTTGATGTTCAGATGTACAGTAAGAGCCAAACACTGATCAATAAAGTGAAGAGCAATTTTTAAGACTCCAGTTAATGAGAGGATGTGAATCCAGAGATAAGAGAGCGGATTATGCTCATGATCAAAGTAATTACTTGTTTTTCCAGCAACAACAACAAGTATTTCAATTTAATAATGTTTCATAAAGTGTCCTTACTCTGATAACACAATTTCATTACACATGGTCAAAAGTATGTGCACCCCTCACCCATACAGTAGGTAACTTGTGCCATGAATGTGCAAAATGTTTATAATTATTATTATTATTATTATTAATAATAATAATAATAATAAATAAATATATAAATAATAATAATAATAATAATATGATTGCTGAAAAGTTAGCAGGATTGTGTGAGGGTAAGTAATCCTGCTTTCTGTGTTACGATGAGGCGCATGACACAGAAATATCTGAGGTTTTTGTGAGATCTCGCAGTGAAAGGGATTATTTCTATTTTTATTTCTTTTTTCCCTCAAAATGAAAATACTTTTCTTCTGTGGATGTATTTCAGGTGGCATATTGGTTATCACTGTGGCTCTGCACCTCTAGGGTCAAAGGTTCGATTCCCACCTTGAGTCTGTGAGTGAAGTACCCCACCTAGTCCCCTTGAACTGGTGCCAGGCCTCACGCCTCACCCTGTACAGGAAAAGCGCTATAGGGAATGTGTAAGTGAAAGAGTAAGGTTTTTTTTTATGTCCTTTTAAGGGCTTTGTTGATAGCATAGAATGTTTAAACAATATTTTTTTAACTGCTGTACCCAATCTGTCATCCTGCCTGAAATACATGACAATCTTTGCTTAGTCTTTTTTTTTTTTTAGCTTAGTAGAAGTCATGAAACTGAATTTAGAAAATTATCCATGATCAAATAATAGCTTAAAAATGTTTTTAAAAAAAAGAAAAAGAATTCTTCCCAAAGAATGATCAGTCACGTATAGAAATCCGCCATATTATCAAACAATGCATCAGCTGTGTCACTCAATCTGACATTCTGCATGAGATATGTCCAAGCCAAGCATACAGTCCAAATGAACTGCCATGTTTGTTCTGAATCAGTGTTTCTTACTCCTGACAAACCTGGCTCACCACGCTGCACAATATAACAGCAGAAGTGTTTCTATCATTTGACAGAAGATGGTTTTTCTTTTTTTTTTAAACCTAGCTTTCTTACAGCACATCAAGCAGGGTATACTGTACAGGATATAACAATACTGGCACATTATTCCAGGCCTTTGGCAGAAGCTCTAGGCACTTCATTACATTTCACTATTATTATAAATCCTTAATTCTGCATATCAATACATGTTCATTTATAATGCTATTGACACATTTAATCCACTCACAGTAGTATTTAAAGGTCAAGTTGTATATTCACTCTCAAAAAGATTAATATTGCTCTCATCCCATGACAAAACACAAGTTTGGTTGTACATGTAGATTCAGTGTTGTATGGTTCGGAGTGGTGCATTGCTTGCTTGCACAGAGTTGCACTGCCATAAGTTCGATCCTAATGTTACGGTCTCATGTGGTATCACATGTCTATGCAACTGTCTGGTTGTCTGGTTTCCACCAACCTGCTAAAAACATGACAGTAAGTAAACTAATGACTATTGCCTTGAGCGGTGAATGTGAGTGCCTTGGAGAGCCATCCAGGGCTTATTTCTTCTTTGTGTTCTCAGGGGTAGGCTGCAAGTCTACTATGACCAGAATAAGGTGCATTCCAAAGATCAGTGAATTAATAAATGAATATTGACCTTAATATACTGTACATGATGATACACGTGTAACAAATCAACCTCAGAAAAAAGTGTTTACGTGATTGAATATTACATCAAATTAAATACTAGATCCTACCAAGCAGCAGATTTACCTTTCGAGCTATCAAGATATTCTATACACTTACATTTATGAGAACGAACAGTTGTACTAGTATGACCATGTTCCTTTAAGTAACCTGAAATCTCCTGTTAAAATGTCAGGCTCCTTGGGAACATGTTATTTGCTTGTTCACTTCACTTCCATCAAAATCAAACGGACAGTGTAGTCAGACATAACAACAAAAGTGTTTTTCAATAATGTCTGGATTCACCAAATAATTCATCATAATGCTTCTCTTCAGTCTTCACTGGATGTGTAATGGTGTTTCTATTGACTCATGATCATTTCATATAATCCACATATATTCAATTATATGATATTGTATAAGGACACTTCAACGAGTATTAACACAGAAAAATAAATCAGATCCATGCTTGATAAATGTGAGTGCTGACAATTTATTATGACAGTGAATGATTTTCCACAACTGAAGTACTTTAGTTCACAAAAGCCTAAGGTTGATACATACTTTCTCTTAAGAGCTTAGCTAGCTATCAAGAATCTAAGAAAATGTAAACACAACCTTTGTGTTCTACAACTAGGTCCTAAACCCTGAAAAAAAAATAATTTGAAAAATGTAAGTTATTAACATTCGCATTAACATTCACTTTCTAAAATATGAACAAGAGTTTGCGCATGTTCAATTGTGGAAGCTAGATCACATGTCCGGCATACAGTATCAAATGCATGCAGTTGGCATCCCAGGATGTTCAGAAGCAAGCGTAAAAGCAGTGGCGATGAAACTGGTACTGCTAAGAAGCATCAAGCAATAACGATAGGGACAAAATTTGAAAATAATTGAGAGAATGGCTCGAGCTCAATTTTTTCAACATGAATCGTTCAACCATCAGCACAATTCTAAAGAAGAAGGACAAGATCATAGAACATGCTTGTTTTATGTTGTTTTACGCTTGTGTATAGCCAGTTGTGTGAGTATCCTAGTACTTAGACAATGTTTGTTGGACTTACGACCAAATTGCACTTATGAACGAGATCTCGGAACAGAACTCGTTCATATGTTTGGGACTTACTGGACTGCTTTTTACCCGGAAAAAAAACAAACTGACCAATAAGGAGGCAGTCCTTTAACACCTCTCCAAATAGAGCTGGCCATTGAATATGCAGCAGTGTCAGACCAGCCCAAATCGACCTGCCAATGAGGACACAGCTCTGTAGGATCCCATCCAAACCCCCCACCCCCAAATGGGGTTGACCAATGAGGAGGCAAGACTGTCACACCTGCCCCACGCTGGGGAATGAGGACACAGCCCTGAAAGACCTGCCCAAACACTGTGTAATGCCCCTGGGCAGTTTAACTAAATAAAAGAAATCTTGGAAGACTGCTCGACCAATCAAATTGGAGGATATGACCTACTGTAACCCTTAACTGTGAATAGGTTATTGGAGACACCATTAAATTGTGTTAGTGCAACCTGAAACCTGTATTAGTGTTATATGAGCGGCACAGTACTAGCATTCAAAAACAGCTAAACAAAACAGTTTTCTTAAATAGCTGTGTATTGTTGTAATAAAGAATTTAAAGGTTGTTCCATGTGTGAGATTTCCAAGAAACTGATGATTTCATATAAAGGTGTCGAGCACAGTCTTGAAAGATGAGCATGCACTGGAGCTAACCAGAACAGGGTAGAAAGTAAAAGAGCAGATGCACAACTACTCAAGAGGATAAGAACTGAACATCAGATTTTGTAGGTTGAGAAACAGATATTTTACAGACCCTTAGTTGGCTGCTTCCTTTAATAGTCTATGCCAAATAGCAGTCATCTGCAACAGAGAAACTGTTGACTCAGAGACACTGACCTTAAACGCAGAGTTGTAAAAAGAATCTTAAATTGAAAAGGTTAAAACTTTTATAAAGAAAATAGATACTGGACCATGAAAGACTGGAAAAGAGTGTTATGGATGGATGAGTCTAAATTTGAGGCTTGGGAATCAAAGAGAAGGACACGTGTGAGATGAAGAGCAAATGAGAGTATGCTGGATTTGTGCTTGATGCCTTCTGTCAAGCATGGTAAAGGAAATGTAACGGTGTATAAGGCGGGTTCGGTGCTTGTAACCTGAGAGATTTATACATAGTACAGGGAATGCTAGAGACTATTTTACTTTATGCCATCATTTTTGGTCAGTGCTTGATTGGTGCAAATTTCATCATGCAGCAGGATGATAATCCAGAGCTCAGCTGTGCAAATCCTATTTGGTTAAAAATAAAAATAATATATAAAAAAAAATGCCTGGCCTGCAAGATTACCAGACTTGAACGCTATTGAATTTAGGGAGGAATTTAAAATATAAATACAAATTTATATTTGGAATTTGGATATTTCTTAAATGTTAAGTTTATTTGAGAAGAGCTTCACATTAGAGGTGGAGAAATATGCCTTTGCAACTCCAAAGGCAAGAGTTAAAATTACACCTGAATATCCTCAAAAAATGACAGTCTTCATATCATCTCACTATAGTTTAAAATATTTGCTAAATACTGGGTGGAAATGTGCTTTATACATGTTAGGACTCTATATTGACTTATAGTAATTTAGGAAGTGAATAGAGAGACAGGATGTGAATTTATGCAGTTAATAGGGGCTATTATTATTACTATTATTTTATTATTATTATTATTATTATTATTATTAATATTATTATTATTATTATTTCACTCTTTTAAGTACAAAATATTGACATTAAATTCAGGTCACTCCTCCGAAATGAGATGGCTCTTTATTACTTTTTTTTAGCAATTGTAATGGATTTCCCCGAATTCCTGTTTTTAAAGTTCAGTCTATGTGGACACACCTTTACTGAGCTTACAGTATAACAATCTTCTATAGGGAAAGTTGACCCAGGAGCTACAGTATGGAGAATGTTGACCAGAGCTAGGACCAAAGGTTCCCGAAAATATTTGGCTTAGAACAAGACAACTGGCTTCAGGTCAATGCAAGGGGTCAAGTTACTTTGTCCATGTCTGCCAAGAGGTCTACTTGTTATGATGACTGGGACAGGCCACGCCCCCTCGACTCATACACACTCACTGGACTCCAATTGCTTGGAAACCATGTAGGGTACAAATTTTCACTATTTTGCCCAGGAATAGGAGTGCACAGTTCTTACTGCAAAGAAACAGGAATTGTCTCTAGTTATATTAGCCTGTAAGCATAAAATACACACAATCACTAAAAAAACAGTTTAATAAAATTATAAAAAATCAGAATATATCAGAAATATATTCTTCCCAGATGAGCATACTGACTAGCGTAGGTACATATCTATACATCCATTGAACATCCAACATGAATGTGTAAACTCCACACACACTGAACAGAGGCGTTACACACACCCCTGCCATGTAGGTGTGAGGCAACAGCGCTGACCACCAAGCCGCCATGCCGCCTGTGTATACACAGATAGTTTAAAATGCCAAACTAAACAATGGCATATTTCACATCCTCCATGCTAAACTAAAATATTTATTTAGCTGTATTGTACATTGTTAGATAAGAATGCATGCACTGCAGTTAACTTGCAGCAAACTGTTTTGTTAACTTGAGTTATCGTATGCTTGCTACATTCATACGATCATGTTCAATGTATATATTTATAAATGTAGTATTATTTATAAAGCACTTTATCATGGTGTTATGAAGTCATGGTGGATTCGGAATATATCCTGAGAAGACCATGAGGCCATTAGGTGGAAACGCATTTACAACAATTTAGATAGATAGATAGATGAATAGATAGATAGATAGATAGATAGATAGATAGTGTAGATGGATGGATAGACTTTATTGATTCCGTGAGGAAAATTAGTGTGTTACAGCAGCAGCAGGTCACAGTAGTACAGTGGAGGGAAAAAATAAAAAAGAATGTAATTGTAACATATATAAATTAGTACAGTATTGCAGATGCTATATATTAAAAAATAAAAAAGAGTGCAATTCGATATAAGAAAAAGAATGTGATTTGCTAATCATTCATTTTGTCTGCCCCCCCCCCCTTAATTTTTTATTTTTATTCATTTGATTTGAACACATAATCAGACTCAAACTTGACATATTGTCCCTCATGTCCCCCCTTGACATGAGGGACAACATGTCAAGTTTGAGTCTGATTATGTGTTCAAATTTAGAATAGTCTGTGCACCGACCTGCATGCTTTCAGGAGATGGGAGAAGTAAGTCGGCTTTTCTACAATCCCAATTGTGATCCTGAACTGGTACAACCCCGAGATCATGGGAAATCCTAGGAAGATCATCAGGAAGAGCGGTACAGCAAAAAAAACCCACAGCAACATTTTGATCATGTTTGAAATTTCATCTCTGATGGAAATACCTGATATCAGCTCTTAAGTTACTCAAAGGTGGATTGTAGTGATTTAGAGATGTTCCGTGTCTGTTTATAATGCATCACCACACCAAAAAAGAATTCTGAAATTCCTTGCTTAGTGTTGATGTGAACAGCCTTGAGCTATGACTAGCTGAGAAGCTTTTCATACAAGGGGTTGAGCAAATCTGGTAAAATGGCTAAACTGAACCGTGCTTATTGCATTAAACTAGTAAATAGTAGTTTAGAAGGCCACACAATACAATACATCGGTGCTGATTTTATTTGTATTAGGATTCTGTAAGTATCATAATTTTATAAATATCCTAAATCTATATTTTTTTTCCCCGGACTTTGTTACAATTCTAAACAAACTTGGCAAATTATTTGCCCTTACTATAAGGGATGCTGTGCTGCCTGTCAATGTGTAAATAATTTAATGTGCACCACCTGTTGAATTATAGAGGAACTGCAACATATTACCAACTCAAATCCAAACACTATATGGACAAAGGTATTTGGCTAAACCTGTTAATATATTGAATTTACGTGTTTAAAAAATTTTTTTAATTGAAAAATGCATTGCTCCCAACTTGTGGGAACAGTTTGTTGAAGGCCCTTTTCTAGTCCAACATGACTTCGCCCCAGTGCACAAAGCAAGGACTATAAAGAACCTGGTTTGATGAATTCGGTGTGGAAGACCCTGACTGGCCTGAAGAGAGAGCCCTGACCTCAACCCCATTGAGCACCTTTGGAATAAACTGAAATGGAGATTGCGAGCCAGGCCTTCTCGTCCCACATCAGTGCCTGACCTCATATATGTTGTATGGACAAATTCCCACAGAAATACTCCAAAATCTTGTGGACAGCCTTCCAAGGAGAGTAGAAGCTGTTATAGCTGCAAAAGGGTGATTAACTCTATATTCAATTCAATTCAATTAAACTAAAAAAAATGTATATAGCGCTTTTAAGAATGGTCATTGCCTCAAAGCAGCTTCACAAAATGAAAAGAAAATTTCTGGAAGTGTGTATGAGTGAGGAAAAAAGTGTTTAAATAATGAGATTATTGTCCCTGATGAGAAAGCCAAGGGTGTGTATGAATTTAGATACAATGTCATTGCAGGTTTGGCCAAATACTTGTGCTCATATAGTGTATAGAAAAAAAAAAAAAAAAAAAAAAAAAAAAAAAAAAAAAAAAAAAAAAAAAAAAAGGGGGGGGGGGGGGGGGGGGCTTTATAGGTAAAAAAATATGTACTTTGTCCACTAACAAAGACATTTTGTCCACTAAGGAGGTGTACTGTACACATGGGGATTTTTTTTTTTTACACACAACTCTCTCTAAAGATTGTGCTGCGTTGCACTGCTGCCACATGATTGAAAATGATCGTTGATTATATAACAGCAAGAATGAACAGGTGCTTCTATTGAAGTGGACGATGAGTGTATGGCACAATAATCATTAATGTTTGTCCACCATGTCTGAAATGTTCAGTAATAGTTATGCAGTGCCAAAGACAAAGCAAGAGCTATGCTAATCTTCTCATCATTGATCCAAATCCAGAATTATGAGCAGCCTTAATGAGAATATATGTCATACGGCAGCAAACAAAAATAATAAAACACACATAGACCGTGGTCATTTGTGCAGAGAGAGCTGTAGCTGCAAAGCTATAAAGTATGAATGAGTGCAGGAGCATCGCAAACACGTGCACTCGTTCCTCTCCCCTAGGTACCACCGAGTTGCTTATTTTATCCTACAATTGATATGTAAGACTGCAGGGGAGGAAGAGAAAGAAAATTAGTTTCAGAAGGGTTAAAGTACAAAGACAGTGAAGAGGCTCGAAGAAAGTTTTTCTTAGAATGAAACAAATACAATATGCTTTTGCTTTGCATAAGTGCATCAACGAGGCATAAAACTGAACATACATTAAATAGCAAGTGAACAGCCAGTTTATGTGGGTCCTGGCATTCATGCAACACATACAGTACTACCTGCCTAAACATTCGAGCTGATCACATAAACATGGAAACAGTATTCCCTGTTGGCACTGGCCTTTTTCAGCTGGGTAATGCACCCTGCCACACTGCAAACATACTTCAGGATTGGTTTGAGGAACATAAAGAGTTGAAGGTGTTGACTTGCCTCCAATCCAGCATGGATGTGGGATGTGCTAATAAAACAAGTCTGATCCATGGAGGCTCCACTTCAAAACATACAGGACTTAAAGGATCTGCTGCTAATGTCTTCATGCCAGATACCTCAGCACACATTCAGAGGTCTAGTGGATTCCAGGGCTTGACACATCAGAGCTGTTTTTGCAGCACTAGAGGACCTACACATCAGGCAAAGAACTTGAGACCTTCAACTTGGCCTCTAAACTCCCCCAAATGTCTATCAGTTTGAGCTCCCTGGGATATACCAAACAAACATGTCCGATCCACAGGGCCCCACCCCATCCCATCCCACAGCACCCAAATCCAATCCCCTGATGCCAGACACCACATCACACCCCCAGAGACCCTGTAGAGTCAGTAGGGTGACACAGACATTGGCAGTAGGATAACCCAGAATCCAGGTGATTTAAATGTAAATAATTTTAATGTTATGGCTAATAGATGTACATGTGAGTGTAATTCTGTCCAGTCCATTGAGGACCGTGACCAGGACTCTGATGTCTAACAAGTCATCTTCAGGTTGTATCACATATACTCAATCTCCTCCATAAAATTCAAGGCCTCAGTTGTATCAGTGTCCAAGTGATGTAAATAACCTGTGAATAAATTTCCAAACAAATTAGCACTTTTTTGCTTTTACAACTATCACACAAGGAGTCCTGCATTTTATTATTTTTTTTATTATTGGTAGATAATATCAATCCATTCAGTTGCCTTTCGAATGCAACTATCCCTCTACAGCCAAATGCCCTTAAACTGTATTTACCCTGGCAGCCAAATAGCGCAAATGGAAAACAACAAATACACCCAAAGCTAAATATCTCCAAGTTACTCAGCACTCAAACAGCATCATTCAAATGAATTGCACAGTTTTTGTTTTTACTATGATAGCTAAAACTAAAAAGTTTTGAAAACTCAGCATGGACTTCTTCACAAGTTTCGATCTTCATTCAGATATGGCCAGACTTTGAGATGCATGCCTGTCTATTATGTATGTTGGATTTCCCCATTATTTAACCTCTCAACTACAATTCCTAACAATTGACTAGCTTTAATAGCACAACATACAGTACGGTATGCCAAAGGATAGAGGACTTTTCCCATCTCATGCTAATTGGGAATATGCTTAAAATACACTAACTGTACAGTATTGGCAAAGGTTTGTGGACACCTGGTATGCAAATATGGAGTGTGTCATTTACGAGCACTGCCTCCACATTTCTGGACAGGCTTTCTATATTTATATATTTAAAAAAATGAGTGTGTGTGGGAATGTGCAGTCATTTAATCAGAAGAACATTGAGAGATTAGGTGAAAGTTGGCTGTTTGATATTTAAGACCGTTCTTCCATAACAGCCATTAAAAATATCATACAGTTATACAGGACATGCTTTTGATTTGTTTTGTAAACTTTTGGTATCTGCATTTTGGTATTATGTCACCTGACACTCCAAAGCTTTGCCTTGATCTGAAACAAGACATCTATGAAGTTTGGTATGCCTGCTGGCACAAGAGTTTCCTGGCATCATCCTCACACAGAATAATTCATATTTTTAAGTCTTCAAGCCTTTAACCTTGATGACTGATTTGCACATGATTGGCAACCAACAAGTCCTCAAATTGCAGAGTTGTGGGAACTCTTTCACGATTGTTCTTTATTCTAGGTGACTAACTCGTGAAGCTGGTTGAGAGAATGTCAAGAGTGTGCTGAGCTGCCATCAAAGCAAAAGATGACTACTTTAAAAACACTAGAATAGAAATTCTAGAATTCTATATAATTTTATTGAATGTGTTATTTCATAGTTTTGATGCCGTCAATTACACAAAAAAGCTTCACTCACTGTTGTATTGTCTGACTTTGGCTACGGCGCATAGTTACCATGGCATGGTTTCCACTACTTTATGCAAAGGCATAACATTTTATTTTTATCCAGAGTGTCATTCATTTTTGGATGAGATCTAGGAGAGTCGAACCACTCTGTAATGTCTCCTCCAGCACATGCCAAAGACTACAGTGCAGTTCTGTAGAAAATGATAAAAAATTAATAAAGAAAAAACCCTTGAACAAGTCAAGTGCCCATTTTATGACTTACCATATAGCCATATATACCATTTGTATAAATGCAGATCATTTACTGCTTTCTGTTTCACCCAAATGAGGATGGGTTCCCTGTTGAGTCCGGTTCCTC
>JAOVVB010207256.1:0-10779 GCA_028570985.1 Heterobranchus longifilis
CAGAGACAAGCTGGGGGCCGTTTAAAATCTGTCCGAGGGCCGCATTTGGCCCCCGGGCCGGACTTTGGACATGCCTGATGTATGGGAAGACACTACAGGTGAATATAGGGTAAAAAAGTTATCTAATAGATATCACCATGGAACTTCTCCAGTTGATTACTTACATTAAGACAATCATTCTTTGTATTACAAGTTTTCTGAAATTGTATGTTTAAATATGCAAATGAGGCATTAACTTCTTAAATATGTGCTAATTTGCATACATTTCCAGAACAGAAATGTGAACATTGGATAAAGCCAGGTTCAAATATCTTGTTTCATTTTTAGGACATATTAGAGTCAAATGTTTTTACAGATACAAGGTTTTTAGGTATAAAATGTTAAATCAGGCGATGAATGATATATGAAGAAATCCCTCTGTAAAATCCTTCAGAATATAGATAGGAATTTAACTGGAAAGTTTGGTGTATGCTGAAGTGGAGATTTCTGACTCAGCAAGTTTTCTAAAAATGCAAATGAGGCATTATCTCATGCTAACTTTTGGTGAATTTAGGAGAAATATACAGACGCGAATAGACAAAATGTAGTAAAATAAACACTATATTGTGTATTTTTCATGTTTTCTTTTCACTAGTCTGAAAGAAGATCCGTGCTTGAAAAAAAAAAAATGTTTTCGCCTGCAAGGGCTGCACAATTACTCTAAATTTTATCGAAATCGCAATATGGACTCATGCAATATCGAAATCGCAGGAGCCGCAATATTTGTTAAAGGCAAAATATGTGTATTGTGGTTCTGCAGAGACGTCCCGGCATAGAAGTTTTATTCTACAGACTTTACAAAAAATCTTTGTTTAGTACAGATCCTCCCAAAAATCCCACCTTGATCATTTTAATATATTTTTCAATGAAATATTCCAATATCATGACTCATATCAGTCAAAATAATCGCAATTAGATATTTCCCTCATGTCGTGCAGCCCTATCGCCTGCAGTGTCTCTCCTTAAATGCATGTTAGAGATTTTGCAATGTATGTTTTTCCTCCCTATCACTCATTTCATGTCAGAAATGGCACACTATGGTGCGAGAATTTTGGCAAGTATGCTCAGAGACCGCTGGAAATCCCACTGCTTTACTGTCGGAGAGTTTGTTTTAAGACTCCAAGAATACTGCGAGTCAAGTTCTCATCTATATTTATTTTGGTGAGCGATACAGCTTGAGGGCCTGGAGTATCCAGGGACGCTCGAGACACCCGGTCCATCCTGCCTCGTACTTGTCAGCTGCAATGCCATAAATGAATAATAATGCCTTTTTTATCACAACGGGGAAAGCGATAGCAAACCAGAGACGCACATGCATAGTAACAATGTTCTCCAGGCTGGACTCCTGCCTCTCTTAGCCTGCAGTGGATAATTAGCATCTCTCACACGTGCTTAGGCTTGATTAAAACTCAGTTTACAGTGAGCAGTGCTGTGAGGTCGCCATCTGTCAACTGCCGAGGCCACCATGAGACGTACTCTAGTCAGTGGGAGTGAGGAAGGCGGTGTGTGTATGCGTGTGGCCGTTTGATAAAGGAGAGAAAGAGATGGGGCATGGAAAGAAAAATGGCAGAGACGAGTGAGGCATGAAGCATCAGGAAGCATTCTGTTCAATAACTGGTCCCACTCACTCCCTGTGGCCTCTATATTACAGCCAAATCACATATTTTTCTGTGTTGGCAGGAAAAAAAAAGCTCCTGACTGCAGTTTTGGGATTTGTGTTATTTACTTGAACTTCATAACCTTGTGACGGCAGTTTTGGGAATACTCATGTTTATACTTGGAAGTCAGATATAAAGTGCGAGAGCTCTATGGCTCATAAAACCCACAGTGTGTGAAAGTCACTGTATCTCTCCTAAAAATGCAGGGGCATCAATCAAATAATACGATTTTCTTCCCACTAAAACACAATGGGCTTCATGCAAGAACCACAGACAGATCAGTTTTTAAGTTTCTCCAATTTTTTAAATTCTCTTTTAGACAGGAACAAAATTTATGAGTGGTCCACACCTGTCGTATAAGTCATGTGCAATTAGTCTGCTGTTATCTAAACCTCAGTTTTTCACTAATGGACTGTATATTTATTAACTGAGTTTGAAAACCCTTTATAAATTACACTCCAAAATCATGTCGACTATCCTGTTTGACTCCGCAATTATAATATAATACTAAATGTATTCATATAGCCTACCCATATCATCATTATATAAATCTAACACTACAATATCAATCTCATAATTCATTATGCTAATTTACAATTCTCATGAATGCACGCTCATTGATGCACAGGTGGCATTCATCATGTTTACGCAGGTAATTTACATAGTTATGTGAAGTTTGGAGCGTTTGCTGAATCTGTTGTGGCTGTTCGAGCCCACCGGACGAAAAAAAAAGATAAAAATAATGTTCTTGCATGAGGCCCAATGTTTTCATGCCACAGCTGTCGTACGTCATAACTAAGGTTGCCATGGTACCAGAATGTTACACAATTCAATACCACTTGCGATACCACGGCAAAAAAAAAGTCCTTGGCACACAAAATTGGATAATTTTTTTTCCTTTTTTTTTATTTTTAGAAACAACCTGCCCAACCAACACACAGTTGATTTTCTTCCTTGTTGTTTCATCTGTGCAGCCTTGGGTTGAAAATCTGATAGAGCTTTTTTTACATTTATTTTTTTAGCTTTTGGTACTTTTAGATACTATCGAATGTGGATATCGTTATAAACATGTGGGATTGAAAAACGATCAAAGAATCGATACTTTTGACACTGTTTGCCTGTGATTAGGGCTAACAATTGTTTTCATTGTTGATTAATCTGTCGATTATTTTCTTGATTAATCGATGTGTGGCTCAAGACGACGTCCTCAAATGTCTTGTTTTGTCCACAACTCAAAAATATTCAGTTTGCTGTCATAGAGGAGTAAAGAAACCAGAAAATATTCTCATTTAAGAAGCCGGAATCAGATAATTTGTTTTCTTTTCTTAAAAAAAAATTACTCAAACCGATTAATCGATGAGCAAAACAGGCGGCGATTCATTTAATAGTTGACGACTGATCGATTAGTCTTTACAGACCTGTGAATTTTATAGCCTACATCTTGTTTCCATGGTAGCATTCTGAATATTTCTATATTTATTTCATGTAATACCCTGGAATATTTGGGCAGATGGAAAGGATGCATTAAAAAAAATCAAACAAACTCTCAGCTTTGGTATCTGTCAGATACAGTGGGGAAAAGATTTCCACAGAGAAACAACATGAAGACAATTGAAAACTCTTTGCTTGCAAAGAGTGAAAATATTTATTGAAGCTTGACTGCAGCGCTGAATGATGCCTGAGGAAGAGCTCAAAACGGCTTGCCGTCTTCCTACATGTTGTGTTTACAGCCTTCTGCTCCGTGTGCTTCTGTTGATTTGTGTGCATCCGAAGCTTTAGTAGATGTTTTTACAGTTTTCTTTATATTGTGACGTGCGTGTCTGTGGAAAATGGTTGGTAGCAACATAATGTATTATGCGATTTGTACTGAATGAGCTGCATCTTTCACGTCCACATATAAGAAAGACTTTATTTTGAATTTCCACAAGCTAAAAACTTAAATATGTGACTGATTAATTGTATTTTTTTCAAAAGTTATTACTGACCTATATTTGTGACATGCTATGATCTTTGCTTGCAAAGTTTACTTGAGTATTGAAAAGAATTTAATCGGAAACGACTCAATCGGTGAGTTGATCAACAGAAAATGAATTTTTCAAGCAAAAATAACCTCCAACTTCTCAGTTTCTTCTTTTCTTTGCATTAGGGATTTATGATGTAGCCTATATGTTCTGATATTTTACAGAATCAACAATATAATTAATCAGTCGGCGGGAAAATAAATTGGCAGATGAAGCAACAATGAATAATACATTTTTTTTCATTGTTGCAGCCAACAATGAAACAATGAACACCGTTGTATAAGTTGCAGCTCAAAATAGAATTGATTGATTGCTTGATTATCTCCAGGTAATGATGAAATTATCTGTGTACATGTGGAGAAAAACACATGTGTTTGTACTGACACTACAACACGTGTGCTGGCCTCTCACTGTTTGTGTGTTTGTCTCAGCAGGTAGATGAAACTCAAGAACATTCATCTGCACACACACACACACACACACACACACACACACACACACACACACACACACACACACACACACGTAGCTGTTACTGCAGGATAGATAGGTGATGATATGGAATATTTCAGAAAATCAGTTCATTTTAAAACAACACATCATCACAGTAAACTGCATTAGGGCTGGGCGATATGGCCAAAATCTTCAATCCCGATATATGTAATTTCATATCTCGATAACGATACATATCACGATATAGCATGTTGTCTGCTAATTTAACAAATAAATAGTCTATATGAAAGAAAACTGAAATTATAGGGGAAAAAAGAAATGTGTGTTATCAGTTTAGATGACATAATTGTGTACCACGATATCTCGATATATGATTTCATCACGATACGATTCCACTGAAAGACGATAAATTATCATATTGAGTTATTGCCCGACCCGAAGCTGTATACTGCTATAGATGTCATGCTATTGGGTTGCTAATTGTTGGCCTGGCTCAGGTTAAACATACAGAATGCCACAGAACTTACTTTTATTATCCAGTTTGACAGTCAGTCATAACGTAAATAAACATAAATAAACTCATTTTAAAGTAGATGGTACCAGCATTTTAGGCAGAATTGACGGCATTCCTGATGCTGGTATCAGCTGGTATCACCATTTTCTGACATTTTATAGACCAAACTAATTGATTAATCAAGAAACTAATCAACAGATTAATCGACAATGAAAAGAATCATTAGCTGCAGCCCTATAGTGAACTCTACTTTTGTTTCTATCTTTTTTTTTTTCTCGGGAACAGGCTGTTATTTCTGTGTACTGTGTGTGTGTTTGATGATACAGAACTACCATTTGACTCTAGCTGCACTCATAAGGAGCGTCTAATCTCAAGAGCAGGCCCATATTTTTTTCGTGTGTGTGTGTCTGCGTGTGTGCAGGCGAGCGTGTGCACTTACACGTCTTATTTTCACAGTGGTAATATTTCTTTTCAGTTGCATTCACAGTTTGAGAGCAGTGGAGAGGTTGGAAACTGCGAGCAGACAGATGTCATTTGGGACTTCAGCGATTCAAGGCCCGTGAAAGTGTACTCACAGTTTGGCACAATTAGTACCAAAAGGGGTCCCTGCTTGACAAATTAGCACACAAAATGTCAGCCGGTAGTTTCGCACATCCACAATGAGCGCTTGCAAATTAGCACATACTTTGAGGAGGGAGCTGGCACATTATTATGAATAGAGAGAGCCTGGCAAATTAGCACATCTGTTGCCAACGCTCAGAATTAATACATGTTGTATGATCACTGGTTTCCTACTCGGAGCTGGGTCACGGACGAGGGTGGTGGCACACATTTCTAATTGAGGACTGCGTGTGTGCTCATTACAAGAGATTGATGGAATTGACCTTTTCGAGCTAATTCTTATTAGTGTAAGTGAACTTAGGTGTGTCTGGAATGCCACAGGCACGGGCTTTAAATTCTCACATCAGTCACATTTTCCCTCAGACTCAGTTGTTTCTTACCTGACAGGTTTGTTTAGGCTCAATCTTTTGGAGTGCGTGATTGTGTGTGTTCACACGAGTATGTTCGAGTGTGTGAGTCAGCCCGAGGCTTAGCGTCGAGTAGTGGCAGGTGACAGTCCGGTCCAGTGTCAAGAGGCTTTAGGGTGACAGGAGTGATTCTATCCCGGAGGTGGAAAAAAAAACACACAACGAGCCAAACAAGTCAGATAACAACAGCTAAACTGTTGTTCGCATAAGCTGTTTTCTAATGGTTTCATGTTCAGTTTCCATAAACCTAACAGAGTGATTGATTAAGTTATTGGCTGTTTGCTGGCTTATAATAAAACAGTATATTGACTTGCCCTGGAAGAACATTGTTTTTCCTGTATGTGTTTGTCGTTCACATGAAAAAGACGTTGGGTGTCTGCAGTGGGACCGGAGAGCTTTTAATGCCCTCTTCTTTCATACTCCACTGACACGTTAATGTGTGAAAGTCAATGTAGCTCTCACACGCACATTGTAGTCCTTTCTTTCTTCTTCTCTCTGATATTTCAGACCTATTCCAGAAATGTGCTGTTATTTTTCTTTGGAATATCTCTCTCTGGGGGGCCGAAAGCTTGACAGGCCTAGCAACAGTAACCAAGGGGTGGCGGGTCAATTTTATTTATATTTTGCTTAGTCACTGTGAAAAAAGACCGGTTTTATTTTGATGCAAATATTTGTACATTAGCAGGAATGCAACACAACATGGAAGTGAAAGCAATGCTCTGTTTATTTAAATGTTAAAGTGCAATAAGAATATTTTGTTCCTTAGATCAACGAATAATCGTGATAAATAATCGTGATCTCAATATTGATCAAAATAATTTTGGCCATAATCGTGCAGCCCTGATTTTCATTGTGTTTTTTTTTTCTCTGTTCAACTGGAGGAGTTTTTATATCTTGGTTTTTCATGGTATTTATTACACAGCTTTGATGAATACTCTATTCTGATTGGTCAGTGACGATAGTCTACGGTCTGTTATTTGGACGCAGTTCTGATCTTAGACTCTGGAGGACCACGTCAATCAATCCACAGAAAGAAGTCTGGTGAATTTAACATTAGCTGTGGCAAGTTAGCTTTTTGTTATTCCATCAGAAAACACCATGAAAGATGTTTATAATTTTACTTTTAATATATTTGGAGCACGAAACTTTTGATTCCTGGTTAATGGAGCTGGGCGACAGAGAAATGGACAGATGTAAAGTAAACACTAAACGGAACACGGTATGGACACTGGCCGTGTTTAAAGACGGGTTAATCAAAAAGAAAATGTCAACAGACTTACAGGGCAGGAATCAGGTGTTGCGGTCATTTTATGCATCTGTTTGGATGCAGTTCCAATCCAACAGACTCATTTTTAAATCAATTAAATCATTTTTAAATCAATATTTTGTAGGTAGCCGTGTAATAAGCGGGATATTGTAGAGCAAGCGGTTAAACACCTGAATTCCTATTCAGCTGTTCTGTTCTATTCTAACACTAGTAATTCACTCGACTGGTTTTACTGTTATTTCTCTAATTAGATTTAAGATCGAGTTTGGCTCCTAAACAAGTTTAGTAAACTCAGCCAAGATCTCTATCAAGTATCTTCTCAGAGAATGTACCTCTATTAACCAACTTTACTGCTTTCCTTATCTTGCTCGTATAACACAGAGGCTCTGTAAGATATTATCTCTGAGCCACGGCCAGAGAAGTTGTAGCTCGTTGAATAATACACTGTTATGTATCACCTCTAACAGTATTAAAGCAGCATGCAGAATACAATACAATAAAATACATCAGTCCTCAAACAAATGGCCTAATGTTTAAAGGGATTTTCTATGAGAAGTAAGGTCATACACCAGGACTGCATGCAGACTACATTGCTGATGGTTTGTTTGTGTGATATCACTGGTGAGCATCCTGCACACTTGATGTGTCCCATGCCCTGGTGGTCAGATTTCTTGGGATTTTCAGTGAGAGAGAGAGTTGGCCCTTGTGCAACGTAGGAAGGTCAGTCTACCGCAAGGGGAGCTTCAGATTAATGACCAGGGGCGGCGACTCTCTGCAGGCCTTCATGCATCATGTCCCATTCACCGCCAAACATGTCAGGGAGCGCTCCCATTGGGAATTTCGGGGATATTTACGGAGTGTTTCCATCACTTTTGCCCCCCCCCCCTCCCCCCGCCTATATTGGATCCGAGCACTGACGTCGCTTGCCGGCTGAAAGACGGAAAGAGACAGAAACAGGCCAGGGTTTTTTTTTCAAGGGGGTGTGGTGGGCGGAGGTCTTGAAGCTTAACTGAGCCACTTCACGTTCATACCTGACAACCCTATAGCGACAGGGTTGCTCGCCGGGCGGTTGCCATGGCACCCACCCTACAGCCCACCACTATCCTGCAGCTGCACTGCTGGTCATTAGTCACATAGACAGGCCGTCCGCACTATCACAACGCCCTTCCTCCACCAATGGGCTGCTCGGATTCCAAAACTGCCGATGCCTCTCAGCCATAGCATAGATGCATGAGTCGCCATGGCAACGTATCTGACTCCCATCTCCCAGTGTACACGAGCATCCTTGAGTAGAGAGGGCTAATTGTATTTTCATTCATGGTTTAGTAAGTCAGCCTTTTCTTTTAAATACACTCTCCCTGTTAGTAATTACAGAGAGAAATATGGTGTCGGTTTTAATCTTTGTTCAGAGCAGCATGTGAGCAGTGGAATAATATATTTTACCAAAAGTGATACATATTTTGATCACCTGTGCATGAATTTCAAGGTTTGTCAATTACTATTGTTTGCAATGTATGAATGATTTCTATTTAAAGGAACCTTAAATTGAGTTAATTTCTGTTCCGTACTTTACAAAGATCAATCCAAAATATGCTTGATTAACTGTGAACAAACAATTTCCACTTCTGCTCAGGCTTTCTCTCACACATGCACGCACGCACACACGCACGCACGCACGAGACACTCGGATCAGCAGGCCTGTTTTCTCGTCAGGGTGATTATCCAGCTCATAACTCACTCCGAGCTTTCATTTGCACTATAATTCACACCAGTCCCAATGATGGCGGCACTATAATTCACACACATACTGATTATCTCAGCTGTAACTCACACACCTGCAATCAGGCAGACCACAACACAGAGTAGTGAGAGGAGGATAGATAGAGAGATGATACAACAAGACCGAGTGTTGTTAGACTGTAGGCAAGCTAAATATATGTTATGCATAATGCAAATGTGTGCAAGTATTTTCCAAAATGTAGTTTGGGAAGAAATCTTAAAGATCCCATATATATGCTAATTTTCAGGTTCATGTTTGTATTTGTAAATATGTACTACAACAAATTTACATGCTTTAATGTTCAAAAAACACATTATTTTTTCTCATACTCTCTGTCTGAATATACCTGTATGAGACTGAATCTGTATGAAAATGAATCTGTCTGAAACGCTCCATTTTAGCGCCTGTCTCTTTAAGCCCCTCCCCTCAAAAAAGCACAGTCTGCTCTGATTGGTCAGTGTTTCCGGGTCTTCCGCATCTGCGCTCTCACTGTCTCTGCACCATCATCAGGGAATGACTGTAACAGCGCTTTCTAACTATATATATATTATAGTTGTGACATCACAACCGCACCAAAGTCCTGACGGCTCGTTTAAAGGCTCAGTGTCTGAATACGGTCTGTGTGTATTTCTCTGTGGATTGAGTGTTTTGACACTTTCACAGTATTTATATAACACCTAGACCTGCTTTATAATCAAACAAGACATGTAAATCTCCCTTTTTACAATATGGGACCTTTAAAGGAACCTCATAGCATATAATATGTAACTTAATATACAAATATGATTAATCACACAAGCTCTAGTAATAAAATATGTCAGCTGGTAACAGTACGCTCCAGTTTATAACACACTGTCCATTTGACATGATTAAATGCAGGATAGCTGCATATGCTCCAATTTAATTAAGACCATACTAAGTGACAAGGACCATCCTGTAGAATAAAACATTAAACTATTTTTGACTTCTGTTATTTCTCTACTGAATACTTCCCAAGTCAATTTTCCGTATCTGATGTCATAACTAATGGGAACATTAGGATCTGGATAACATAACAATACCCATGTGTAAAATAATGACATGAAGAAACCAGCGAGGGAAACTTTTAGACTTTTATTGCTCAGAAAAGAAAATGGAAATTGGCACTAGACCAGAAATAAGAAACGTCGTGGAAGAGGAAAAACCAAGACAACTGAAAAACTACAACACTCCAAACTTCAATAAAGCTCCTCTGAAAATCTCTCCAGCTCCTCTGTCAGGTTTTTTACAATAACAATCCATAAAAGCCAGACAGAAACATGACTTTCTCAGTCATGAGAAAAAATAAGGTCTTCTCGTGTAACGACAAGAGACGGTTGCAGTATTCCTTTTAAGGGACATGGCGGTAAAACAAACAATGAATCAAGAGCTGTTTCACCTCCTCTTCAAAAGGAAGAAAAAAAAAGCCTCCGAGAGTTCAAGAGGCTCTGTGGGATTTTTTGTTATTTTTCCTCTGAACAAAAGTGCTGGCAGGGAAAGCGGTGAAACTACATTTCATACAGCTGGTCTGGCACCAGGCCCCAGGCCAAGAAAGGAAATGTACTATTAAATGTGACTTATTGGAAAGACGGAGAGCAAAGGGGTTGTGAAAGAGAAGAAGGGAGGGAAAGAAAGCAAGAGGAAAAAGAAACAGAGGGAGAGAAAGACGGGATAATGACATGTTAATGAAGAGCAAAAATGATTCTGAAGGAAGGAACGAAGAATCCATGAAAACGGAGATAAAAAACATGCTGACTTTAAAATAGCAGCAGTGGTAATTTATTACAAATAGAGAAGTGGTTCTCAGGCTTTCTATAATTAGGTCTTATTGCACAGAAAAAGCAGGTAGATTAAATGTTTCGCCATTATAAAACTGGGGATTCGATTTCTTCTGGCTTGTAAATGTGTGTTCATCATGTGTAAATGTCATATTAGTGATCATATATATATATATATATATATATATATATATACACACAGAGTATAGGAGGGTGCTCTGTT
>JAOVVB010207266.1:0-10779 GCA_028570985.1 Heterobranchus longifilis
TCTCTGTCTCTCTCTCTTCTCTCTCTCTCTCTCTCTCTCTCTCTCTCTCTCTCTCTCTCTCTCTCAATTTCAATTCAATTCAGTGAGCTTTATTGGCATGCCATTTCACATGTGTTGCCAAAGCAATATACAATATACACATTTCTAAAAAGAAAACAATTAATTTTACACATAAAATACAGTATTAACAGCACTATTGTATAGCAGAACAAGAACAACTCTCTCTCTCTTCTCTCTCTCTCTCTCTCTCTCTCTGTGCTTTTTAACAGACAGTTTGCTTTTACGCACTTCAGTTAAATTCTAAAAACAACTATGTGGCCAAAAGCTGAAGCATGCTATTAGTGTAAAATAGTTTTGTATGCTGCAGCATTAAGATTTCCCTTAATTCTCCCAAAATATGTGGGCAGATATGCATACAGTAATATAGATGTTCACATACTTTTGGCCATATACTATGGGATTTTTGAGAAGGATGCAGATTTTAGAGGTAAAACAAAAATAAACATCGGTACTGTATGTTCAGTATCAGCCAATTGTTGACCACGCTCTGCTGGACAAATTACATAATGACACCCTTCATTAAATGTTCTATAAAAAAACGTTTCATATCGGTGCGTATCGGACAACATATACACCGATACCCATACCAACATCTCTGCGATAGGCCAATATCGTCCAATTAAATCACTCAGGCTCATTTCTATACATCAGACCATAATTAAATTAATTTCCATAGACTCTTACTATTTATCTACAGATTCACGTGGCCAAAACCCATAAGCTTTCCATCTATTCATGATGAGATTTCAGATTAGCACAATCTTTGAATTGTCACGACTGGCATCAGCACTTAAAATCCCAAACTATGTTACGTTCTTTTGTGAATAACTATTTTAAAAGTAGTTGTTGAAAACAGCTGTGTAAGTGAATGCAAAGTTCTCTTTTCTGTGTGAAGTGAAGCCCGATAAATTCACCAATTAATATGAGTGCAGAATAATTTAATATATGCGATCATGGTATCTACTATTATTATTACATTTTTGGAAATCCCTTCTCATAAAACGAGTAAGAGTTTGCCGTAATGGTGTAGCCTTATCTCTAAGCAGTCAGGACTGCAGGCAGCAGCAGACTGTGGCATTCAAAGGTCAAGAGCATTTCGCCTTCATTAAAACCTCTTTCAATTATCGTGTGGATGAGCTTTGTGACAGGCACCTTGTGGAAGAATGGCAGAGCATCTGATGTCGGTAATTGAAAATAAATCTGTCTGTGGGAAAGGGGACACCACCATGTCTCATTGCCATGTGTGCGGCTATGATTCATCCCCACATATTCAATTTTATTTTCTCCACTGCTGAAATATCAAAGGACATCCTCATGCTTTTTGAGTGCACTCTTCCATATAGTAGAGAGAAAGTGCACCAATCAAACACTCTGACATTCATGCTATGGTTTTATTGCTTTTTCGCTCAAGCAGAGCGTCTTTATGACCCACTGAGTGCTCTGCACATTCTTATCTGTTGTGTTTCCAGACTTTTGTGACTGGGGTGACCCAAGTGGGGCACCGCAGGGGTGGCATAAAGTGCGTGCGCACACATTACGAGCCCTTGACGTTACTTTTTACGCGCCAAACTATGATGCTTCACTGCGGTCGCAGTTTTGTGAATTCAAACAAAACTTAACAAAACTATGTGCGTATGTTTGGGGGGAAAAAACATTGTGGTTTGGGTTTAAATAAGGACGTTTGTTACTTAAATAACAAAAATCTACCGTTAAGTTAACATAACTCGTCTCGTCTAGACTTCACACCATCCATCCGTCCCCGCACATCCTGATGAGACGACATCACTTTAGAAACGTTGATATGATGCATATGAAATGTACAAATGTAACTCTGTATATCTGCACAATAACAACATTTTATTCTGGTGACTGGGCTGAATTTACTTAGGATATTCAACATTTTCCAGGTTTTGCAATGAAATAATGGAACTTTTTATTTTGTCATGCTGCCGTTATTTTGTTCTTATTTTGTTTCCTGTCCTGAGGGCAAAACCTGGGAGAGTCTCTGTCCGAGAACACGGGGCTGAGATCATTAAGTCTGGCCTGGAACTGCATTCGAGGGAGAGGAGCTGTGATGTTGGCCAGTGGCCTCGGGGTAATACACCAGGAAATGTGAAGTTTGAACATTATATTACTTTTTAACTCAAGAGGATCAAAGAGGATCTACGGGTAATACACAGCGAGAGGTTAGCTCATATCCACTGCTGGGAAGGGTACTTTTGAAATATAGCTTACAGATTACTAGTTACTCACTTAAATGTAATAATTAACTCTAACATCAAAGTAATGTTACATATTATATTTGATTACTTTTTGATTACTTTTCTAACAAATGTTTTAAACTGGGTAATAAAGCTGAAAAATCTTAAAATCATACATTTAAAGTAGGCAGTATAGAAGTGCTGTGACATTCCTGCACGGCGACAAGAATGAATGTTATATTCGACATATATCCAGTTGTAATCCCTTTGTAATCACCAACATTTTCATTAGTAACTGTAATTCAATTACATGTTTTTTTCTCAGTAACTGTAAATAATGACATTTATTTTGTAAATTAATTACAGCAATTTAGTAACTAATTACTCCTCAACACTGCTCATATTGATCCCCAGGGATGACGTCTTTTTGCAGTTAGCATTTTTGCATTGGATTTTGGATCATTGCAGAAAGTAAGCAACAAAAGTTAATGATACATGTTTTGTCTAGTTAATCTCTCCATATGATCACCACTTTTATGATTTTAGAAGCGTAAATGCAACCGGCAAAAGTAAAAAGATAATGTTAGGCTATAAACAAACTACTCAACAGTCGCATGTCGCTGCCGCCGCCACTGCTAAACTGACGGGGACGTTTAATGTCCCCGACAGCCTCTGTAGTCTCATTTAGCCACTTGTTAGCAACCGCCTTTTTAAACACACAAATTCAGCAGAGTATTCACCGACATGTTTTATATTAAGAACAGATCTTACTTCAGACGTCTAACCAAAAACACATTCAAGAAACCATCAAACCAAAAAGCCATCAAATAAAATACTTTCAGTATCAAAAACTTGTGTATTTAGTTTAATAATAGCCTTTTAGATTAATAATTGCTACTAGAGGAAGATACCGTGTATCATAACCTGCTGACTGACCTCTGGTCAGGTATTCATTAAGCGTCTCACAGAGAAACCCTTCGAAATGACCAAGATGATGGAGGGGACCTGATCAGTGAGCTGCACTGACAGGTTTGATCGATCCAGGTCCTGAGAGGCTGACTACATCAGGATCTGCTCTCTCACTTTAAATGAAGGTCTTCCTTTGGTCCTCAGTTAATCCTGTTAGAGAACTTGTTCAACTTCAACTTGTTATTGAAATCTTACTTTACCAAAGACGCATTCTTTTCTGATTTTATTTTTATTTTATTTTTTGTAGGGAAACATTTTCCTCAGAACAGTGGATCTGTCGTTCAATGGTTTTGGTAAAGAAGGAGCCGTTGCTTTAGGACAGGCTCTGAAAGAAAACACTGTTTTGGAGGAGTTGAATGTGAGGTATGATGCTTGACTGTTTTATTAATATCTGGTGTTCACATTGTTTCACTGTAACTGAGTTAAAAGGGGCCATGGTTGTAAACTCACCTTTCTTTCAGAAATCACAAATTACCTTGTTTGGTATGGAGGACGGAGCCTGCAAAAATTAAAAATTAAAAATGCATAAATAAATTACATATATGATAAATAAATTAATATGCCAGTAAATGTACAATATTAAAAATAAATGTAGACATTAATTCACTGATAAAATGTGACATAAATTGATATTTCTGTTTTAATTTCCTTCTTCATTTATTTACCTTTGTATTAATTACCCTATTTAAATGTCCTTTCCTATTTAATTGTCCATTTTATTTATTTGTTAAATTATTTTCCTTGTTAGTTAATTCATTCATTCATGAAAAACTTAAAATGTTATGTAAGCAGCCTCTCTTTAAAAAAAGGTTACCTCTGTTTAAAATGTATGAGTAAAACCTGGTAGAGCACAAGTCCCCTATTTATTAATTTATTTATTTATTTACTTACTTACTTACTTACTTACTTACTTTCCTATTTAATTGCCCCTTTTATATTTTTTTTATAGAAGAATAAATAAATTAATACATACATACATTTAAAAATGTTAAAAATAAATAAAAAGGAGAATTAAATATGAAAACAAATAAATTGGGTCTATTAATACAAAGGTAAATAAATAAGGAAATTAAAACAGAAATATCAATTTAATGTCACATTTGATCAATTCATTAATGCCTACATTTATTTCTACTATTTTTGGAACATTTAATGGCATACTAATTTATTTATAGAGTAATTTATTTACTTATTTATTTATTTTTGATTTTGGTAGCTTCTGTCCTCCATAGATTGGTACTAACTGTGAGGCAAAACTGACACAGAAATATCCTTTGGTCGCCTGCGGTGAGGTTAACTTGCTCTACCAGGTTTTTACAAATAAATCTTAAACAGAAGTCACCTTTTTTTTTTTTTTTTTTTTAAGACAGACAGCTGCCATAAACAAAGTTCAAGGAATTTGCTTTCTTCTCAAGCAAAACAAAGCATGCCTCACAAATTCCCAGGCATTTTGTGCTCCGTGGATGAATAATACCATTTAAAAAATAACACGTTATGATTGCTTCCCTCACACTCCAACACACTTTTTTTTTTTGTTCTCTGCATTTGTTTCTTGCCACAGTAACAACAGAATCCCCCCTGAAGGAGCTGTCCGTCTAGCCATGGGCCTCAAAGTAAACAAGACAATCAAATCCCTGAATGTAAGCTGCTGGAAGATTGGTTCTAGCTTCAAAGACAATGGGGGGCATCAGTGGATAAAATGGGATAAATAAATGGATCACTGTACTTTGTTTTAATGTCAGCGCTCATGCAGGGTTCTCAGGGAACAAGTTATGGTTACAGCCTGAGCATTTAATATTGATTCACTGAGTTGAAAATACAGTTTGGGTGAAATAAACAAGTCTGAAAACTCACTGTGATCACCTAAATTCAGGCTGTTCAAGATTTTAAAATGTGATCAGTCAATGAACAGTTTTAAAGTTCGTAAGTTTCAAATCCGATCTGCGGCCCTTTGCTGCGTGTCATCCCCTCTCTCTCCCTTTCATGTCTATTTATTATCTAATAAAGGCATAAAAAAAAAGGTTAAAAAAATAATCTTTAAAAAAAGACACAATCCAATTTGCATCTCCATTAATGGCAGCTAATTACCCAAATTCTTGTTTTTTTTGTTTTTCATCTACATTTATCTGTTTGGTTTATTTGATACAGACAGTACATATTAAATCACACAAATGTGTGGTTGTGCCAAAAGTAGCCCAGAATGGCTAGCTTTTATATTTAGCCGCTGGTCAGTTCTTAAAGGAATAGTTTGACATTATAGGAAAATACGCTTATTTACTTTCTGAAACACGCTTACTTCTAAGAGAATCAATAGCCAGTTAGCTTAGCTTAGCATAAAGACTGAAAATAAGGGGAAACAGCTAGCCTGGCGAAGGCCGCGTTCACACCGGTTTCTTGTGCTCCAGCAGAAACGCAAATTCTCCCATTTTTTTCTGCGTCGAAAAAGTTGAGACAGATAAAATTTTTGGAGAAATGCAACCCGAGGTCATGATGCAGTGACCAGTCATGTAACATGTAAACCGCCCCTCGTTTCTTTTTTTTTCATTCTTTCTCCATCGATGTGAAATGAAGCTGCTTTCATGTGCGGTCGGAAATCTCGGGATCATAACGACGCTCCGACGGAAAACAATAATTGTGAAATGTAAAGTCTACGTGTGCTACATGTGTTTCCCAAAATGCTGAAGTATTCCTTTAAAAAATGGTTATGTCCAATAGGAGAGTTATTTTGAGATGATGCAAGGGGTGGGAGTTTTCTTAACCACAGACCTGCGTCTGTGGCATTATTGCCATATTCTTACATTTCTTATGTTTGTCTTTGGCCAGGTGGGTAAAAACCCCATCCAGAATGCTGGGTGCTATGGGATCCTCAAGTCCTTACAGGAAAACCCAGATTCAGCCATGGAGACTTTAGACTTTTCGGTAACTCACACATGTTTCAACTCTATGAGACTTTCTGCAAATCTTCTCCTTTTCAAACGTATTCACTCGCATCTCTCACTCTCTCTCTAGGACATCACAGTGAACCAGGATTTTGAAGATTTGTGTTCGGCAGTGAAAGAAATATGCCCTGCGCTTACAGTAAATCACGGGGGCAGAATTGGCGCATTCAGAAAAGCAAAAGCTTGAAAAGTGTTACTGTAATTGCTGTACTTTATGCCAGAAAAGATGGAAGGAGTCTTGTCAAAGCCCTGTGGACGTTTTCATCGACAGATGAACCAAATGATGCATGCAAGGATATCATTTTAAAAAGATGTCATTTAAATAAAAATAAAAAAGAGCCATGGAAGCATCTACTACTCTGAAAGAAATGCATTTATATCAAATAAAACTTGTTAAATACCCAATCAGGTTAAACTAAAGATTATCAGAGATAGTTTGTTCATTTTCCAAAAGAAACAGTAGCCTATCGCATGTGTGCGTGCTTGAAATGTGGTGTTGTTAGAGCCATTGAACACAGGCATACAATGCAGGTATTGAGTATGATTCTTTTTAGGTATGATCTGATTTGATGTTATATAATGCCAGTGGGTAGAATGATGGAGAGGATCAGAGAGCACTGCATTGTGTATGAAAAGAAGTGAAAGTGGGTTGCACAAAAAGGATTTAAGTACTGCATGACTAGTCTAATAGAGAAACCAGCTTTGAAAGAATGATCCACTGTTAGATAAGAGACTTGTTTACTGCAGCAGGACAACTCAAACTGTGTTAGATACAGTACGCTGTCATTTGGAGACATGTATCCCTCCTACACTCCCAAAATATGATCTCCAACCCATGCAGTCATTTCATTTTATATTGACATTATTTTAAAAAATGTTTTTAAAAAAAACATTACATTGCACAATGTAGTTAGGGCTTTATAATCTTTAAATGCAGGGAAATCATCTGTCTGTACTTACTGTTTTAAAGTACAGTGTTGAGGTATTTATTACTTGAGTTTTATATTTTGTGCACCTACATGGCTCAAGGGAAGGATTTTCAGGGGAAAATATTGTATATTTTGCCCCACTACCTTTACCTGATGGTTTTACAGAGAAAGATTTAAAGATTTTTAATTTTTAAGTATCTTGATTTAAAAAAACCTTTTTTTTTACAAGTAAAAGTCCTGCATTTAAACCGGGTAGTGTAGAGTGCTGCAGTAGTGTAGCGATGCAGAAATATGCCAAAAGAAGACATTCCTGCAGTGCATGGAGAAAAAAAAAGAAAAGCAACAGAATTGATATTTTCTACATATAAGCTTTTTTTCCAGAAATAATATGGATGTAACCCCTTTGTAATCACTCATAATTTTGATTAGTCACTGTAATTTAATTACACATTTTTCTCAGTAACGGTAACTGATTACAGTTACATTTATTTTGTAATTAGTTAATTTAGTTACATGTAAATAGTTACTCCCCAACACTGCTTGTTAACTAGTTTCCACACACTCTTACATAACTGCAACATGTAGGCCTACTGTAGTAGCCTATTTATGTCTTACAGGTTAATGTTTTCTTTTAATCAAATCATAATTTCTATTTTATTTTATTTTATTTTTTCAAATGAGTTGAGCTGCCCCCTGGGGTAGCCTACCCCTGGTTGGGAATCACTGGCCTACACAATAATAATTACACAGATATCCAAACCATTAAAATCATAATAAAATGAAGAAAATAACACACAGATAATCTACAATTGAAGCAAGACCCTTTTTTTTTTACAGTCTATGAGCAAGCCATTGCTGGTTTTAGTGAAGTTTTCAGTTTCTCAACGGCACACTCAACTAATCAGGTCTGATCGATTGTGCGTATTGATCACTGCGTCCTGCGTCACAGAGTCACGCGTGTTTTTAAATCCCCGGCGGGCTAACGAGTTAGCAAACAGGATTAGCCGTCCAACATCACAGATAGAGGGGTAAACATTAACCAGAGCCGTGTATTTACGTGTCCAGATAAGTTTTTACTTTACAGAGCAACATGGCGACGACTACTTCAGTGTGGTACAAAGGACAGAGGTTGTACAGATATTCTGTGAATCTGCACCAAACCACCAGGTAAAGAAGTCTTTTTTTTAATAGTTATAGCTAGCTAAGCATTTATTAACAGGCCTGTGTATTGCGTTATTACCTGGAAGCTTCATTGAGTTGCTACATTTTGAGCCCACACAAAATGTGCGTTAGTTTGCTATCTAAATTTAAATCCCAAACTTAAACATGATTAAACAGACTTTTCTGTGTTTGCTATACGTTAGCTAACGTGACATTATACCAAACTTGAACCGCTTTTTAGCCGTCGTTTTTTTTTTCCAGCCAGCATCGTGTTAACTCCAATTAACTGTGAAAAAATAGGCTAATTACCCTAATAATAAATGATACGGTGAATCAATGTGTGCGTGCATTACATTATATCCAAGTAATACATTTTATGTAAGGCATCAGGGTCATTCTAAACGAAACAACCAGCAGCAGTTTTCCAAAACAGCTTTAATCATTTGCCGGACCTCTGAACTTTGTCCTGTAAAGCTACACTAAATATAACACAACTTATCTGGGCTCTATGCATTTCTTCTGTGGCTGGCTGCATTTAAAAAACACATTTCTGGCTTGAATACTAGGCCTACTTCTTTTTTATTATTTTTCAGAGGGAGCCATGGGAAATTATAATTATAATTCCCAATTAAAGCCATGGGCCCTTAAGGTTATTAAAAGAGAAGCCTCACTGACCTTGAAAGTTTTTAGAATAATAAATAAAGCCTTAGAAAGTGTTTGTGAATTAACAGACAGCCTTGAAAGTAAGCATGCACAGTATAGCTCCTTGATCCATAAGTGGGCATACAAACTATTCTCTTTGGGCTGGTCTTGGTACACACCCTGTGAAAAATCCTGAAATTGAAGTTAATGTTGACATTGAAGCTGCTTTGAAATTATTCCAAAATTATGAGTTTATTAAAAGATATGGAAGTCATTAAAATGTCCTTGGATTTGATGTCGAGCTGAGTGTGGAAGCTGTATTTAACACTAGCTCTGTATATTAGGGTTGTCAGAAGTATCGATACTGTGATACTTTTTCAGTACCACATGTTTAAAACGATACAATATACACATTAAATTGTATCGAATGTAGCGAAGCTATAAAAAAGCAGATCTACAATCAGATTTTCAACCCAAGTCTGCATAGATCAGGGTGTCCCAACTTTTTTGAATGAGGGCCAGATTAGATAATGTGAAAATAACTGGCGGCCAGCTGCTTCTTGCATCATATGGGTTATTAAAAAAAAAGAAGTAAAAATCACTGTAGTACTCTACAGATTTTATTTTCAGTGCCATAATATCAATCCTTCAATCAGTAGTTCAATAGGCTATCAATAATAATACAGCAAGCCTTTCTTGCACATCTTCAAAGACTCTGAAATTCATTTATGAAATATCAACATGAAATGTGAAACTTTCAGATATAAATGATGACCAATTTAAAATAGAAGTGTATTCAGTAGCCTACTTTACGAGGCTATAACTAGCCTATAACTTACACAGGTCTTCAATACAGCTCATCACAAACACAGCAAGCATTTGTTCAAAGTTCATCAGTATCACAGCAAACACTTGTTTGTTGCCACGTATAGTATATTTTGAGAGACGAGCCCAAGGACCAATTTTAAACGGCCTGCGGGCCACAGTTGGTCCCAGGGCCAGACTTTGGACATGCCTGACATAAATGAAACAACAGGGAATAAAATCAACTGTGGTTGTATGCGTTCTGTGACTTTTTCTGTACCAGCACTGTGTGCAGGTTGTTAATTAAAAAAAAAGATACTTTTTTTCCTGGCTCAGAATGGGCCTTTGGGGGTTACTATGCACCCGTATACTGGCCAAACATCGATATATCTGCCAATATTTGCCTTGTTGGCTGCATTTGGCATATCGGCAAATAAGATGACATTTACCGATGGCAGTGGCTGATATTTATCTGTTGTGTTGCATCAATTTTGTGCTGGCTAAAAGTTGTGTTAAAAGGTTAAAAATGCTTTTGAAGCAGTTTAAAAAAAAAAATCTTTTTCATGTGAATGAGGGTTATATTAAAAGTTGTTTGTATGATTGCATTTGTGCTCATGGTGTATTGAAATGTTTAATGATGTTGAAACAGTTCAGTTATTTATTTAATAATGAATATTTCTTTGTTTCTCTGGCAAAAAGGGGAGAATAAATAACAACAAAAACAAAATATATAAAAATAAAAAAAACATTGGCAATTGGTCAAATTGTTATTTTAAATTCTGTCCAGAATTTCACAATCACTGCAAAAAATTCCTCTGTGCAGGAAAAACCCTGATTTTGTGTGCCAAGGACTTTTTTCACCCCTTTTTGCCATGGTATCGAAAGAGGTATCGTCTTTTATACTAATGTTGTATCAACGTTTAAAATTCTGGTATCGTGACAACGTTACAGCTATATGTAACTTATATAATCATATTTTTACATGTTTTTGTGATTATGAGGCCTGTCACAGTAATTACCTTATCGACTTATTGAGGTCATCAAAAATGATCGAGGTCATGGCCATATATGGTA
>JAOVVB010207287.1:0-10778 GCA_028570985.1 Heterobranchus longifilis
TATCATATCGTGTACTCTGTATCGTGATACGTATCATATCGTGAGGTTGTAGGCAATACCCAGCCCTAGTAGAAACCCAAAATACAAGTATGAACCTGAAAATGAACATAATATGACCTTTAAGCTGAAGATGAACAAAAACACAGTGAATTGGTACGTTATTAATGTCTTCAATCTTTCATCATGATCATACCTCAGACTTGATAAAGCGTCTCTTTCCATATTGAGCTTTGAGTATATGCTTCATAATAGATGAAAAGTGATTGAATGTTCTGGTCAGAAACCCAGCTTGCCTTGACTCTTATGCAATTACGAGCTGGATGTGAGGATGTGTAATCAATTGAGAAATCCATGACAGATTCTCCATTCGGAACACATGGGAAGACAGTCAGTCATCCTTCACGTGCCCTTTGTGACTGATGCATCTACTTCCCATCTACAACATGTATGACCATATTGCACGCACACACAACATTGGATCCTGCATTATGTATTGAGGTTGTCTAAACATGATGATGGTGAAACCAGCAATAAGTATCAGTCATCCTGCCACGACTACGAGCTCCCGTTGTGAGTGATTGGGCTTTGAGAGGGCTGAGTCTGAGTGCTCTGAGTCTCGACTGTGTGACTGCATCTGCAGGCTTTGACCCCACAAATAGAAGTGACCTCACTCAGCTATTCTCCATAGTGTTGTGTTTGACTGCTGAACGCATTTGAGTAAAAAACACACTTTTTTTCCCCTCACCATTTTTCCTATGATGACGTTTTCCTGACAAGCGACCTCTGGTGGTGGTTTAACTGCCGAAACTTAAAAATGTATTTCCCGATTTAGGATTGAACCATAAAGTCTTTCTATGTCTGCATGTGTTAAATATAGAATAATTATGTGATATGTTGGTGTGGAGGCTTAGGAGTTGTTTAAAGGCACTTTTGATGGGCTGAGTGATAAAAGTAAAGTAAGCAGTACAATTAATTTTCTGTTGAGTATTTGGGAAAAGCAATGTGATTACTTTTTAATAGTAATGAGTATTTCATTAGATTTTTCCAAAAACTTGCCCAACACTAATTATTGAGCATTAGAGGTGCTGGTAGTCGATTTTTCTTCCCTTTGGACAGAGCCTGTCTAACTGTTTCTCCCTTTTTTTAGTCTTTATGCTATGCTAAGCTAACCAGCTACTGGCTGTAGCATACAGTTATGAGATTTGTATCGATCTTCTCGTCCAAGAGCAAGGAAGCAAATACGATGTACTATAATATTTCATATTATTTATGTACTTACTCAATGAAAAAAAAAGGATAAAAACCATAGACTATATAAAAGAAGTGGGTATAGTTACTGTGATGTCACCCATTGGTTTGTGGATGACCGTTTTGAAGCCGAGGGTTTGGCATTTTGGCCGTCGCCATCTTGTTATTTTGGAGCCAGAAGTGACCATATTTAGACGAGAGGGGTGGATCTGACTGAGAACCCGATCACACAGCCGCAATAGCAACCCTGCTTTATAGTCTATTTTACTCTAAATGGGACCATCATTTTCAAAATGCACACCATGCTGTATTGAAACTAGCAATTGAGACCATAAACTCATTAGGAAAATGTATACTGAGGTAATAAATCAAGAGAGAAATTGGGTCATTTTGATATAAACTTCTTTACAATCAGACTTCTTTTTGCAACCAGTGGTCTCGCCCCCTGCTGGCCATTAGAAAGAATGCAGGTTTAGGGCACTTCTGCATTGGCTTTAATTTTTCAGACCTGGAAGTGGCTGCTTGATCAAAACTGATGCAGCATAATTTGTTCTTCCTTGTCAAAACCTGGCTCCTACATTACCTATAAATCTTAAAAAAGAGGTGTTGGGTGAAAAAAACACAACCGTTCATCTGCGTAATAATCGCTTATCCCTTTTTGGAAGGCAATGACAAACGACCTACAGTATTTTGTTGTTCAGGTATGGAAGAGGTGTCTATTTCCAGTAAAAACAAAGAGTGTAAACATAATGTCTTCTGGTGATACATGCCAGCCCAGCAGTGTCATTCTTACCACATCCTGTGTAATACAGAGACGACACATTACTGTATGTAAGGTAGACCAGCACCTGGGGGAGTGTTTGCTGAGCTCTGCTGCTGTCACGCCCGTGATTGGGCAGAGCAGGGATGCAAGGAAGCAGGGATGGAGAGATGGAGGAGTGAAGCCGAAGGGAGGAGAAGGGGTGGAGGGAGAAGGGAGGGGAAAATAGATGCAGATGAAAGTAAAGGCAGTGACAGATTCAGGAGAGAGGTGGCGAGGGAGGCGTGGAGAGATGGAAGCAAGGAGAGAAACAGAGGCAGGGAACCCAGCAGGTGTTCCCAGCACGTCTGCCTCCTCCGCTGCAGGTTCTCAGCCTCAGCCAGGGGAATGACGACACAGCTGCTGCCGTGCAGGCCGGATGACTGAAAAGACCCAGTAACCAATCTGTTACCGCGGGGCAGAACAGGACTTGCCTGAGCCACATCCAGCTTTGCCTCTTCATCTTTCTGTAAAATTGAAAGATGGAATAATACAACAGTTAGTTCCGACCAACTGATTTGATTGGATAAGAGGCATCCCAATTGAGTGCTGATATATAGTAGAATATCACAGGGACTTATACATATATTACTCAGCTTTCCAAGTTTATGTGGCCATTTTCTATTTTAGATTGTAACTTTGCACTGCAAAGATGAACTTATTTCCACAAATAACATCTGTGAATGGTCGTCAGAAGAGGACGATGGGAAGGAAAGAATAGTCTGCATACTTCAGCACAAACCTCCAGGTGTGCTTATATGACTGCGGTAACAAGCCACTGTTTTATTTTTATTTATTTTTTATTTTTTCTCAGCGCTGAGGACTGGGCCATTGAAGGGCTGTGGAGCCTTGGCGTGTGGGGATCCGCAAATCATTGCTTCAGTGCCCTGACGATTGTCATTTTCTTTGGAAGGTTGGGCTGCATGGTAACTGGTGTGATATGATTGTCATATATATATATATATATATATATATATATATATATATACTTTCTGCATTTAAAAAAAAAAAAGTATCTTTGGAATGTACCACACGGATGCCATGTTGTGAAATTTGAATGGTGTGTTTGAATTGCCAATCCTGATTTTGATGACTGAGGTTGGAGGCTCATTTCGATCGATTTTAGATTTGAAATTGAAACTTGGACACCCCTAATATATATCTGTTTGTGTATGTGTAGGTATGTATGTACATGCATGTTTGTATATGTATGTATATGTTTATTTATTTCTTCTCTCACTCTCTGACATTCAACGCTAACAATATAAAATATAAACACCGACATCCAGACCGTTAAGAAGACCGAGCTGAATACGGTCTGGAGAGCAGGAAACAATGGAGCAACGTAACGTTGCTGTCTGAATCACACACGTCACCAAAGCGACTGTCAACGGACTGTTATTCTTGGTTGCACAACAAATGGAAACATACAGATGGATGTACATGATACAAAGTAGCTGACCTGCTACTTTGTGTAGCCTAGCAAGCTAACGCTAGTGTGCAGGAAATGTTTATGTGTTGTGGCAACAGTCCAGTCCCAGTCCAGTTGTGAAACTATTCGTTTTGTCGGAGCCAAACAAATTATTAAATAAATAATCCTTTGTCGCTTATTACTGTTAACTAATAAATCGCGATTGTAGAACTGCTGTATCAAAGCAATATCACACTTGAGGTCGTGCTGTTGTACTGAATATCATCCTCGGCCTGCAGCCTCGTGCCTACGACCGAATCATAGCCATGACGATATTTAGTACAACAGCATGTGTGCTTAAATAATACCTCCCCAATAAGGCCAGTGATAACATACTTGACTCTAATCAGCAGTACACAGCTGGGAAAAGAGGTTTCAAAATGCATTAGATGGCAAAATGCCATTTATGAGGAGGATAAGGACATTTATATAATTTGATTGAACAGCATTCCGGGTTTACTGACTGATGGCAGTCAGGTCTGCTGTTCTCCTCTGTAAACCTAATCCTGTTTCTGTGTCAGTTGCTGTGTTTTTATTGTGTCTGACACCAGGTGGATTATGTCGGTTAATTCACAATGAATCAAACAAAAGCTAATACTAATCCAGCGCGAGGCTTCGGTGTGATGTCTGACGCTCTGGATTAATTCACAACATTCCCCAACCAGCCTAATCCTTAACGAACCAGACGGGATGGTATCCTAACTGACAGTTTCTGCCTCGTTATGGCAGGGTGATATGCTTCACGTACCTCTTCCCTCGGAAAATCCATTCTGATGAGCGAGACAAAGGGGAAGCCATTACAGAAAGAATAAACTGGGTAAAAAACTTTCCCAACAGCTTTTCTCCGGCAGCCATTAAGCCCGTCTTGAAGCCTTTTGGAGTGTGTTCTGCTCCTCTTAAGGTTTAGGTTTTGACATTTTGAAATCAATAGGAGGCAGAGAGATGTTTTTTTTTTACAGTTTCGTGAAGCCTGGGTGAAAACACTTCAATCAGGCCTGCAGAGGACCTGACACAGGAGACGGGGGGATCGATCCATAATGAGTGGAGCCCTACCTGGGGTTCCACTCAAGGCTCGTCTCTTCTCAGCTACCTCAAATCTAGCAAAACCACCATTCCCACTACATTCACTGATTACATCAACTTGCTAACGTATATTTTGTCCCGCTCACCGAAAAAAGAAAAACTCCCAGTGGAGATATTGTTCAAGCTGATTTTCTCTTTTGTTAAACAGAGTTTTGCTTTCAGAACTACAGTGATTTATTAGGATTTTCTTCAGTGTTAAAGTGCAGTTAGAGACTACACAGGCTGAATGGTAACTAAATAACCAAAGAGGGTGATCATAATCATTGATTGATGCAGATAACAGGAAAAGCAGGTTTGATTTAGATTACAACCTGCAACATATAGTGTAATTACTTCAGAGTTATGGTGTTATATATATATATATATATATTTTATTTTATTTTTTTTTGCTCATCCTGTAATAGAATAGGTACCCAGGAGTTAAATAATAACTACAGTATAAATTCTCTCTAAGTTCCTCCCAAATGTCCAGAGTATTGCTCAGTATTACTCAGTATTTACCCTGTAATAATAGAATAGAATACCCCGTAGTTACAAAATAACTACAGTACATTATAAGTTCTTCTGTAAGATCCTGAATTGTTTCAGCCTTATTAGATAACTTCACATTTTGTTCCCCAGTACTTACATATATGTAGCCTGACATCGCCACACTAATTCACAATTGCGTATTAACTGGAACCTCTCAGTTCATTTTTGGAGCAGTACTTGGTCTGTTTTGAAGCAGGAAAAAAATGGCTGCCTGGTCACAAACTTTCTCAAATTACAGGTAAACAGTACGCTAAAATGTGTTTCTGAAAACATTTTAGGCGAGAAATAAGCAATACAGTAACAGATTCATATTTGATCAGCACTGCCTAGTTTGACAGTTTGATCTGATTTTCATGAGCCTGGTGCATTGCGCTAGACAGACGTATCGTAACTACATTCTAGCATGACGTGCCTCTGTCACTCATCATCTCAAACCCATCCCATATTAGATTTAAGCGGTTGTGATTGGCTCGCCCAGGTTCTAGTCGACTGGAAATACGTCTGAACGAAAGAAGAGCTAGACAAATCTGCAAGAGCAAATGACAAACATGAGCTCAGCAGATTCGTCTGGTTGCCAGGCTAACATATATGTATTGGTACATACTGTAGGCCTACTGGTACACCGTTAGTACAAAACATTACACCAGAACTCTGGAGTAATTACACTGTATGTTGCGGGCGGCAATCTAAAGCCTTACCGCTAGGTTTTGCTACTGCAATTATTGTGAAAGTGGAAACAATGGTTAAAGTGCCAAGTGCTGAAAATGCTTTCAAAATAACTGACACAAATAAACTATAAAACTGTTTTTGCACAGTCTAAAGTGGCATTTGAAGTCATTTGGTTCAAATTAGGTTTACAGGCTACAGAGCTGGCCCTCTGTCTCTGCCCTCATCACCACTGCAGCCCCAGCCACTGTTCCAGAAATGTATTGGCCATTTCAAAAGATGCTATTGTATCATCAAGCCAGCCTAGTTAATTAGGCATCCAGCCGGCCTTCCTCTATTGAATACACAGTCCCTCTGGGCCCCACAGCTGCTCCTACTATGGAGGTTAAGTGCTAAAACATGTTACCCCCAGCTACATGACTCACAGAGGTATAGCGCCAATGGATTTCTAGTTACCTTACAGTGCTCTGCGTTTGTCAGAGGGCAAATAAAAGGGAAAGCTGAAAGAGGTGATGATCTGATAACATATTTCATGAACAAGGTTTTTTTTTTTTAAACCAAAATGTGGGAGGAATATAACATCCAAAGCTAGTAGATTTAACCATATACATCTGCATTGAAAACTGTTTCACAGTAAATCCTTGACGGATAGAAGTATCTCTCCTGCTGACTTCAAACAGCATGACCTGATAAGAGCCCGTTCACCTCAGACTCCCTCTATCTCCAGGAATGCATGTGATGTCATCAACACCAACTGACTCATTCTCCTGAAAATATGATTTACGCATGCAGACAGATATGTGTCAGCAGTTTGGAATGGCTTAGCCTCCGTCACATTAAAATAATCACTGACCCAGCAGTAAAAGTCATCGAGACACTAACACCAACTCCCAAATACAGAATGAAAAAAGCATTTTTTTTTGCAAAGAAATATCCGGGAAAGCTGTCAAAGTATTCCACTGTGAAGCATTAAAATGCTACGTAGCATTTTAGCGCCTAGTAAATCTGCAGCGTAATATAGTGATGTGAGGCTTCCTCTCTGACTGTGTCACTTGGCGTGCGAGCGCGCGTGTTTGTGCGAGCCTCTCGGTGGATTTGTTATATGGCGAGTCAGTAAAGCTCTCCAATGTGAAAACCATCTTCCCAAAGTCAGAGAAATGTGATGTGGATCGACGCTGATAATAAATAGCTGCGATAACTGGGGGAGGAACCCATCATCCGGTGGTGAGATGGGTCCGCACGAGGACGAAGCAGCCATAAAAGCCTGAATGAAGAGATGTAAAACAATAAGGCCAGAGAGGATGGGAGGGAAGGCGGGTGGGGGGAGACGGGAGGGAGGGGTGACGACCCCGGTAAGTGAGCAGAATGTAGAGATAGAGGCACGGACGGAGAGGAGAAGAGGAGGCGGAGGAAAAGAGAGAGGGTGAGTCAGCCATGTCTGCACTCCATCAAAAACTGTGTCAGTCATTCACTACCACAAACCAGCCCCACCCCACCTACCCTATGCCCCCCCGCTCCACTCTCTCTTCAACTCGCACATTAATTCCACTTCTTTTAACCGCCAGCCAGGGGTGTCCTCGACTGAATGTCAATCCTCTGTTCAGGGTGACAGGAGAGTGAACGAGGGAGGAGAGAGAGCGAGGGCAGGCATGGAGGCGGAGGGAGGGAAGGGGTGAAAACTGCTTGGCTTGCTCAGAGGCCTTCTTTATCTGAAGGTCTTACCCAACATGACCCGCTCCTTTCCATTTTAATTACGCTCTTTTTAATATTACTCCTGTCTCTTGGATTGGCATTTAGAGACATTTGATAAGATACGGCGCTGTATCATAGTGTTTGACAGGCGTGAAGACAGTAGACGTCTTGAGGCATCCTGACACAGACAGACAGACCGACAGACAGACAGACAGAGCGGGTGACAAGTGCACAGACTGTCAGTGTCGCCAAACAGCCAGCCGATGAAGGTGAAGAACGGAGATGCAGGAGATGATCAAGTTGGCACCATAGTAAAAAACAGCCTCCGGGTCTGAAAAGTGAAATCAATGCAGAAGTGCCTTAAACCCGCATTCTGTCTATTGGCCAGCAGGGGACGACTCCACTGGCTCAAAAAAGAAGTCTGGTTGTATACAAGTCGATGCCCCTACTTCTCACTTGATTTATTACCTCAGTAAACATTTTCCTAATGAGTTTATGGTCTCAATCGCTAGTCTTCTTCAATACAGCATGATGTTCGCTTTGTAAATTATGGTCCCATTTAGAGTAAA
Source organism: Heterobranchus longifilis (assembly GCA_028570985.1). Lineage (NCBI taxonomy): Eukaryota > Metazoa > Chordata > Actinopteri > Siluriformes > Clariidae > Heterobranchus > Heterobranchus longifilis. The sequence continues at coordinate 8,060 of JAOVVB010207287.1, forward strand.
AAAGACGATAAAGCAGGGGATGCTCGAGGGTGAGGCTACACGGCGACCTGTCAATCAGGATATAGCAATGCTAAAACAGACGTGAACTTGTTTTTGGGTGTTGGCTGTGTTTTCGTCTTCGAATTTCAACCCGTTCACAGTGTGTTTTCATTTCAATAAAGTTAATTGTAACATTTTGGTCGCCTAAAAACATCTTGTTCAGCGTTCGGTAGCACCTTGCTAACTGTGATAGCTAGCGCTAGCGTTAGTTGGTAACTTAAGGGAAAGTTTGCTGATTTTCAATAGGCTCTGTGTACTGCCGTACATGCAGATAAAGATCGGTGTTTACCCGCTGACAAAACTCTGGCGGATGACTCACGTCAGCCAGTTGAAGATCTTCAACTTTCGCTCTTTTGCATTTAGCTTAGCACCATTGAAACCATGGACGACACTGACCAGCTCCACCTTTTTGTCCAAATATGGTCACTTCTGGCTCCAAAAAATCAAAATGGTGACGGCCAAATGCCAAACTTGAAGCTTCAAAACGGTAGTCGACAAACCTATGGTCTATGGTTTGGCACACAGCAAAACCAACTGCTGATGTGAATTATGGGCGTTATTCCCTGCGCTGCAAACTCAAATGAATCAATGCCAACCTCATTCAAACCCAAATCAGATCTGGACTGAAATTTACGTCCCAGCAGGTTCTCACTGAGGGCGATGATTTTTATTTATTTATCTACTACCCACACCAACCCAGAGGAATCGGGCCACTGTTGATACATATAAGTATGTGTGTGTGAATGTGCATGCACATCCCTCCTTCACCTCACACGGGAGGCCTGATAAATAGAACACAAGCGGTGTATATCTGGTCAACATGGCATGCATGAAAAATAATTACACTTAGGCTGACACCCAAGGTCGACAGGCTCCAACAGCTGCCCAATCGTTGCTGGCTATTTTTCCTTCTCCTGTCTGGACTTGGCTGAGTATAAAAAAAACACATCACACAGAGTGTTTTTCATGTTGTCATATGATAGCACATGAAGGCCTCATTCAGTATCAAGAAACTCCAAAGCAATTGCGTACTCCTTGGCGAGTGAGGCTCCCATTCGTTGTGAGTAGAGATAGGATAGGGATAGATTGAGAGTGTAATGAAAGCAGGGAATTCATTACTGGACTGCAGGTATGTTTCCAACCATCTGTTTTACTCACATTTTAAATTTGCTATTAGACTGGAAACGTGAGAGTTCTTCTGCAAAAAGGTTTTACATTTAGGTGATGTGGAAAAGTTTGCATACTGAACAAAAGAAGATGCTGAAGGCTGTTGAAAACAGATTTTTCAATACACATACATGCCTTTGCTCCACTAAACGACATACTAGATTGTTTGCCAATGACTCCTGAAATGACCTACAAACGATTGTGACGTTGTGAAACAGAACTACTTAAAAGGTCGTGGTTTGGGTTGAAATTAGTAGTATGTGGTTACACCACAAGGTACATGTAGATCAGAAGAAACAACTTATGCAATATATTTGCATATCGGTAATTGACGTGCTGATTGAGCTTTTATTCTGAAAATGTCAGAAATTCACAATCAAGCTGCAACCTCTGGGGCTGAAAAATGAAGTCAACATGAAACTGCCCGAAACTGCAGTTCCTCAAATGGCCACTTGAGGCTGGCTCCAAAAGCAAGTCAATCCCCATAGACCCCCATGTTAAAATGCCCAAAATTACAGCAGAAATAAACATGTTTACAGCCTGGCACAAAAAACTGTTTTGGTCTCTAAAGCTAATTTCCATGTTCATGACAACTGTACAGGGGGTAGATTTTTATATAACTCACCCATTTAAATTATATCAAGGCACTTTGAGTGACAGGTGCGTGCTGTCACAGGTGGCGAGCATAGACTTTAGGCTTCATTTGTCCCGCCTCAGCTCCATCCACGCTCCACCTCTTTGCCCATTTTTGGATCAGCCAGGAGCAGGATGTGTCAGGCACTGCAAAGATGGCGACGGCCGGAGCTACCCACACTGAGCTTCATTTTGGCTCTTCAGAAAACTATTGGTGACGTCACTGAGACTACGGTCATAAGTTATACAGTCTATGGCTACAATCTCTGTTTCAAGGCTAAAGGTACAAGCTAGTATTCATTAGATAATGGTCAGTGCCACTCAAGCTTTCACCAGTAGACACATTTTCACCATCCACAAACTTTCACTCATCAGGCCTATAGCTCTCCGACACAAATGGCTTGCTGCTGACAGAGAGAGAGAGAGAGAGAGAGAGAGAGAGACAGAGCGAGAGGGAGGGAGGGAGAGAGAGAGAGTACCTCCATCTCGGATATTTGTTACGAGGTGGGAGAATCAGGAGAGAAATTCAGTGAAAAAAAAAGAAGTGGTCCCTAAACACTCAGCTCACTGTGCCGTGGCCCCACACTTCCAGCAGCCCACAGCGAACTCTCCCCTAAGAGTGAGAAATGGGCATGGGGAGATGGGAGGCAGTCCTGGGTGAAATTCAAGGCCAAAGCACTCATGTCTCCTCCATCTACCACCTCCCACCTCAGGCGCAACACATTACCTCTCTCCTGGATATAATCACACCCAGCGAGGAGCGAGGTTTGGCTGCATTGTATATGAGCGTGTGAGGGTGTGTTTCTATTTATGTTTGTGGCTAGTGTGTGTTAGCATATCTGCATGTCTGTATGGGGGGGGGGGGGGGGGGGGGGGGCGC